>CM055276.1:68136621-68228124 GCA_029237695.1 Conchocele bisecta | reverse complement strand
CCGCCAAATGCAATCGCACAACCAAGGCACCTCCACGATTCTGGAACAGGTAGGTACAGTTCAACAGTATACGTCATCATGATCAGGATCAAGATCCGATGTTAGAGTTCCGTTCATCAACTCCGGCTTCCGCCATGATGGTAGTGACGTTCTTATGACGTCGCAAAGTTACTTGTAGCTATAATATACAGCCTACTTGGGCGGATGGGGCCAATAACACATTGGTGAACGTCCTTAGCAATTCATCTCGTCCTTGGACGAATGACGTCACCGGAATGATGCCCCACGCGATACGCCCTTTGTCCACGCGGAGCAGAGTCCCCGCTGGTACACACACGGTGTCGTGTTGTGGACTGTCGTGTTGTAGGTGTTGCGTACTGGTTCTACGCATACACATATGATGGACGTGCCGTCGCTGGTTGCTGACTGGCTGGCTGACTGCCTGGCTGGCTTGCTGGCTGGGACTACAAAACACCAACGGTGTTGTTACCAGAATGTAACGTGTTATAGTCTCAATAATAGTCACGGTAGTGCACATGAAATCAATATTATGATTGCATGGCAATACTAAATAACATCATATATTACAATGATGAAACATGATAAATTACAATGTATACAAAGATATTTTCACTAATTGGAAAAAGGGGGCTGATGGAATTCATAAGTCGGAAAATGCGATATAACACATTAATGAACAGCCACCTATCTAGTGTACACAACGATATATATATTCACAGCCGTACATGTGAATACAGACGTCATTCACAGTTATTTACCATTAGTAAACAAACATTTGATTGCGACAGGCCTTACCCTGATCAGACTGCCCGTGGTCAACTGCGCTAACTTACTAAAGAGCATCTGTGCCAAGTATTTTCCTGTGCAGACTCACAGTATTAGATTACTAATGATAAACACTGTATACTCTAATCAGACTGTAGAATTCCACAGGTTGACCCAAAGCATCAGTGATTGAAATAAATCATACTTCACATCAAGTCCTTATTGCAGCTTACTGACATATAAATCAGTGCAATTAGAGCAGAACTGTCTGATCTGGTCTATCCTGGTCGCAATAGCATTTACAATATTTACAAAACACTGTGAACCTATATGACTTAATAAAATGAATGTACAGACGACTGGGTTAGGAGTTTACATGTGTCCCCATAGAGTAAATGAAAGTCGTCCAGAAAATTCACGTTACAATTGTGACATGTTAAAATTGCAATATTCTCATGTATTGTACAGGGCGCAGAACTGATATTGGACTGAATCGTACTATAACAAGAGCTGTAGGAGAACAGCATAGCTCGACTACGAGGGTTGTCGATGTACACATAGCTTGACAAACAAGGTGGCTGCGGCCTGCATAAAAACCTTAACCAAGGTTGACTAAAAAATTTAACCAAGGGAAATTAAGTAAGTAATTCAAGGTTAAATGTAGGTCAATGACAGATATATGTCAGGGGTTATTGATGTACATCACTATGAGATGAAGTTTTCCAAGTATGGTTGATGTAGGCCCAGGAGTATTCCATATACAAGCTTGACTAAAAACCTTAACCAAGGGGAAATAAGTAAGTAATCAAAGGATAAAAGTAGGTCAATGTCAAATATAGGTCAGGGATTATTGATGTACATCACTAGGAGATGAAGTTGTCCAAGTATGGTTGATGTAGGCCCAGGAGTATTCCATATACAAGCTTGACTATAAACATTAACCAAGTAATTCAAGGTTAAATGTAGGTGAAGGTAAAATATAGGTCAGGGGTTATTGATGTACATCCCTATGAGAAAAAAATTGTCCAAGTATGGTGTCTGTATGCACAATAGCTATTCCATATACAAGCTTGACTAAAGACCTTAACCAATGTTGACTAAAAACCTTAACCAAGGGGGATTAACTAATTAATTCAAGGTTAAATGTAGGTCAAGGTGAAATATAGGTCAGGGGTTGTTGATGTACATCACTAGGAGATGAAGTTGTCCAAGTATGGTTGGTGTAGGGCCAGGAGTATTCCATCTACAAGGTTGACTAAAAACCTTAACCAAGAGAATTAGCTAAGTAATTGAAGAGGAAATGTAGGTGAAGGTCAAATATAGATCAGGGGTTATTGATGTACATCCCTGTGAGAAAAGGTTGTCCAAGTATGGTGTCTGTATGCACAATAGTATTCCATGTACAAGCTGGAGTAAAAACCTTAACCAAGGTTGACTAAAAACCTTAACCAAGGTGACTTAAGTAAGTAATTGAAGAGGAAATATAGGTCAAGGTCAAATATATATCAGGGGTTGTTGATGTACATCTCTAGGAGATAAAGTTGTCCAAGTATGGTTGGTGTAGGGCCAGGAGTATTCCATCTACAAGCTTGACTAAAAACCTTAACCAAAGAGAATTAACTAAGTAATTCAAGAGGAAATGTAGGTCAAGGTCAAATATAGATCAAGGGTTATTGATGTACATCCATAGGAGATGAAGTTGTCCAAGTATGGTGGGTGTAGGGCCGGGAATATTCCATATACAAGCTTGACTAAAAACCTTAACCAAGGAGAATTAACTAAGTAATTGAAGAGGTAATGTAGGTCAAGGTCAAATATAGATCAGGGGTTATTGATGTACATCCCTATAAGAAAAGGTAATTATGTTGTCCAAGTGTGGTGTCTGTATGCACAATAGTATTGCATGTACAAGCTTGACTAAAAACCTAAACCAAGGTTGACTAAAAACCTTAACCAAGGGGAATTAACTAAGTAATTCAAGAGGAAATGTAGGTCAAGGTCAAATATAGATCAGGGGTTATTGATGTACTTCACTAGGAGATGAAGTTGTCCAAGTATGGTGGGTGTAGGGCCAGTAGTATTCCATATACAAGGTTGACTAAAAACCTTAACCAAGGCGTGACGCCGACGCCGACGCCGACGCCGACGCCGACGCGGGGGTGACAACACAAGCTCTACTTATTCTTCGAATAGTCGAGCTAAAAATACATAGCTAATTTTAGTAAACATTTCAATCGAGTTCGCCCTTGGTTTACAAATAGAATAAATTCCTAAGGCAATTAGTCGGAGTGACATGCAAAAAACACATGAGAATAATATGCCATTACAATACTCACGGAATGCTTCCACATGCCAGTCCTGTAATCGTTATCATTTACACGTAAACACGACGAATTAATGAATCAGTTCGATTTGATTAAGGGAGATAATCTACATCAGCGGATACATGCCATACGGCTTTTATTGACCAAGCATTTGGTCGAAACTGGTACAAATAACTCAGGTAATTGAAATAGTGCAGTATTATCGAGGATACGATAACAATGCAGAGAATTGCCGGTCTTGGCAGCATTAGAAAGTAACTAAAAACATATGTACTCATCAATTCCCAGTGATTGCTTGCGATCCAATGTGTTCACAAGAATGTATTGAGTGTCCGACTGCTAGAATATGGTTTTATATCAAATATATATGGCCAAACTAGCGCACAACTTTCCTCCTGTAGTCTGCCTGTCAATGTAAAAAGTATGTGCCAACATTTGGCTTACAATTTTGCGTCAGTGGACTAATGTTCTAACAGTCAGTCTAGCTCATGACACATCTGGTGAATTAATCTGAACTACTTCAGTCGTAAGTAGATATGACCTACTAGGTAATTAGGCTAGCATCCAAGTCTGCATAAACAGTGGAAATCACCCTGATATAACCAGTGCAAAATCCAATACTGGTGGTCCGTGCACGGTTTCGGATAAAGCGCGATTCTCTCCAGCGGTGTATTCCACTGGAGCGATATTTCACACACGAATACCTATTCGATCGTCTGTACTAGAATATTCGATTATTGTGCTCTAGACTTGTATTGTGTGACCCGTGTTACAAATAATGGATGATAAAGAAAATAGTCGGCTACGATTCGTAACACTTGGTGTACAATTTGTACGCTCCGTTGCGAGGGAATTAGCAACATTTGCACAGGTCATCACCTGTATTTCCGAGGTAATTACATATAAATACGTTTACTGCCAGTGTTTTCGAAAAAAATAGGCCATAAACAACTTTTAGAATTTTTGGTAAATTGCAACAGAAATTTCGGGTTATTCAGCCATTTTTGATTGACCACTTCCGGCATCTTGGTTGACGTGCGCAAACAAGTTGCGCCGTAAACCGTTGCTACTTCCCTAGCTACTTGCCTCATTGTTTGTAAACAAACAATTTTTCCAAAGTTTTGGATAAATTTAAAATTATTTTAAATTAAATTAATTTGAGAATATACTTTAGTGGATTATTATAATACACTTATTAAAATTATTTTACAATTTTTATTTTACTTTACTCGCCTAACCTGACAATTTTTTTTTTTATTATTTTCAAAATTTAAATAAACTTTTTGAAGTTATCTAGAAAACATTTGTGAGGCAAATCTGTCAACGGGAAAGAAAATTTGTTTGTATTTTGTACTTAATTCTTGTACTTTACCCCACATTGCCAGGGGGCTGCCAACCACAATGGGTCGCCGAATTAAAATTAATTCGTGTGAGCCACGTCATCTGTTAGCATTGCCGGGGTGGGACGAAAATAAACATACAATTATTAATCTGCGAAATATTATTGGCAATATTACATCTGTTTCTTACTTTATGTATAAGAAACTCAGATGAGCTGATCGAATTGATCGACTTCGAAAAGTGGGTAAATCCACTCGAACATGACTCGGACTCCGAGGAACAAGAACCTACCGATGACTTCTCTCTTGACACCATGTCCGCCACAGGGATTGGACCGGAGGAAAGGGAGAGTCAATGGCCGGAAGCTTCCCGTTCCAGTCGACCATCATCGCAATCGATGGAAAGTAGTGGAGGAAAGGAAGAGAGACAGCGACAAGATGAATATCTTCGTCGCATGAGTTCGGCGGCCGACAAACTTTGTGGTCCACCGTCAAGATATGGTTCAAAGGACAGGCTGAGACAAGACATGTACCCAAAAAGGAGGTCAACCCATATGGAAATGGACTATCGACGGAATGGGGTTCCAACCCTGAGATCCGGATATAACCGTGATACAGGCAACACCCGGAATACGGGACAGTACAAAGTTGACAGCGAGATGCGGTCATTTGAGGACCTAAACGAGGTTAGGTTCAGTAACCGCTCAAAATCTCAAGTGCCGAAAACCATAACGTGTGATGGTCGGAAAGACTGGAAAGCATTCGAGACAAAATTCAATATGTACGCAGGTGAACAACAATGGACTGCGAACCAAAGAAAACACAATCTGTGTAGGTGCCTCGCGGTTAATCTCGCGAGATCCTGGTATGGACTATTTCTCGATCATTAAAGGTACACACCCACGCAGTAGGCACAAACTGTTCTTTATAGGAGTTAAATAAGTGTATAATTATGTCACTATTCCACCAGTTCTAAAAATTACGAGTGCCCGCTATACAAATATAATCATTTATTAATTATCAATTTACTGTTAGCGACGCGCGGCGGTAACAGTCTATTTTGATAATGTGCGGGGACGACGACTTTCACATCACGGCTTGCGGTGCGCATGCGCAGTATACTACGCGCGCCAGTAGGCTTTCCAATATGTAAACAAGAATATCAACATGTCGAAACGTCCAGGACGGACATTGTATGAAACAGCGTCGGCCAAAAGAAAGACGACATGTCTGAGGGACATGCAGTACAGAGAGAGAGAGAGAGTAGTATATAGGGAGTCAAAATGATACCACCTAACGGTGGTATCATTTCTCAACCCTATATACTACTCCAACCGCCCCCTAAAACCTCCAAAATTGGTTAACGAGGAAATTGTCCCCCACCACCCACGAAAAATCCAAAGATTGGTGTCATAAATACATCATGTTATTTTCACGTCCAATTGAACATATAAATTTAATAGGTTATAATAAAATATTATAACAAAATGGATAATAAAATACGCAACGAATTGGAATTTTGTAATGACTTTGATGAAGAATTTTACGCTGCTGTTTCTACTGTATTAAAACACGGTAAATGACAATCTATGTGATATCGATACATGATCAACGTAATTTATTACGCTGCGATAAAAAACGTTGCATTTACATATTAAACCGGCAATTATGTCGCCGGTATAAGTATCAATATGTAATGAAGCGACTAAATAGGATCGGAGAAACACTACCGAAACATTATCAAACTAATTTTATAAAACAGTTTAAAATCAAAGATTCGTTTACGGATATGCGTTTCTACGATATCACTTTTAACGAAGAAATTGGAAAAATTATTGGAAGAAATTGGAAATTGAACAGAAAAAAACAACAAATATTAGAGAAAATGATAATACAATACAATTGGAATTGAAAGTTTTTAATAACTGTGTTGAGAAATTTACGAAGAAATACGGGGGTTATAGTCCTATATATAAATTCTATAAAATGAGAACACTAGGCGATATCGAATATATGAAATACCAGCGTAATTTATTACGCTCCGACAAAAACGTTGCATTTACAATATTATACCGGCAATTATGTCAACTATACAAGAGGCAAATACGAACATTAAGACAGATAATGCGTATCGGATATGAAACTAAGGCGTATTATATAAAACTATTAAAACCCAACGATTCGTTTACGAACGTACATTTCTACGATATCACTTATAAATTTATGTTGTAATCACAACATCAAGCAGACGACAATGTTTCACTTACACGTGTTATAAACATGCAAATTATGTGTCCTACCTTACACGTATATTAAGTGTCCATTTTATAGAGAGATTTTTTTAATTTTACTTTTAATAATTTAGAACATTATAACCTATATTATTAAATAAACAATTAACTTGTTATATATAAAACAAATAAAAATAAACGAGTAAATATTTGGTATTGCACAACACGGTTTTAGCTTCATATATGTAAAATTAACAACAATAATTTGTCTTGGGGGACGCCCTTGACGAAAAATGAGCGCTCAGTGCTTCCGTGCAGGCACTTCCAAGGTTGCCTAGAATTTCGACACTGGTTCCTAGATCAGCCGATAGATGGGGGTGTGCTGTACAGGCAGCTATTACACCCGGCTAGCCACAACATGAGACGAGCAAGACAAAGACAAGATCAGAGAAGGTGGCTAGCCGGGTGGGCCCAGAATGGTTTTGCTGGCGTGGGTTCGAGCCTCGGTAGGACCTAAACTTTTTTTTTTTAAATTATTAATAATTTTCTTAATTAATTCTTTAGAATTATCAAAATTATTAATTAATAAATTGTTTACTGCACCAATATAATTAATTAATTATTTTTTAAAACCACATTTGTAGGGATAGAAATAAATAAAAATGTTTAGCTCCAACCGCGGCGCGAACCACGACCCTCGTCTCTATAGAGTATTCTCCTTAACCCCACACGACCACGTAGGCTGTTATGATAAACATTACCTAGTGTTGTACAATTATCAATTACGACAATGTTTCAATTACACGGTTATGAACCATGCGTAAATTGATAGCCAAGGTAAACAGAGCCGAGTGTATCAATTACACAGACGGTGTGTGGGTACAGTGTAATCCTCGACTGAATTTGTAATTCTCTGTGAAAAACACATGTTGTATAGGTATGTACATTTGTTTACTGCACCAATATAATTAATGAATGAAAATTAGGAAAATTATAAAATTAAGAAAATTAGAAAATTAATTATTTTTTAAAAAATTATTTTATAAAATATCACAATGGTGCTGTAACATTTCCTCCGACTTTATTTCCAAGTTTTACCCTAAATTTATCCCAATCAGTACACTCAATTTTGGGCATGGTGGCGCGTGCCTTGATTTCTTATATCATTTTTTATTAATTCTTATATCTCCCATTTCTTCCACACGGATTCAAACTCTAAATTTGATATTTTCTTATCGGCCAACGCTTTGGACACCATAACGTCGATGCTATTTTTCTTAGACCTAGCGAGAACGGATATTCTATCATGTTTTATACTTTTTTTGTCGAGTTTTCCACCCGCCGCCCTAATTACCATACACAGCAACCCAGAAACGGCCGACACCGCACATAAAATCCCCGCTACAGGACCCGTTTTATAATGGTGGATATAGTTTCAGCTGTCCCCGCCCCCACACAACACAGAAAACACTTGCCAGAACCGTACTAGATGCTTCAGCTATGTTCACCGCGCGCTTATATTTGTTAGCGTGTCTTTTTTCTATTTGCACATTTCTAACTAAAATATCCTGCATAGCGACGATATTATTCAACCTATAAAATCTGAACTTCTTTCGTTAATTGGATACAGTGTTGATGTAGTGGTATTGAGAGTTGGATACAGTGTTGATGGATCGGTATTGACAATTGGAAGCGGTGATTCGTTCATATTTAAATTTTACAAATTTATTTCAATATATTAGTATTTACAAAATAAGTTCAATTAACAATGAAGACAATAGTGGAAGAACTCTGTGTCACCGATTTTCGTAACAATGTTAATAACACTACCTTTGGAAAGTCTAATTCGATCATAACCGGAGAACGAAACCACCGTCGAACTATCTCCAGAGATTTTAGTGACTCCAACTCCCCGTTCTTCCCCATCTACTACAATATTTATCGCGACCGCGCCACAGGTTTACCACTACCATTAACCGAGCAGACCGCCATTTGGATAACTTCACCTGCAGCTGTCATAGTGTATCCCCCATATTTATTACTCGCTTTGGCACCGAACGAATATTCATAGTGCCCCTCAACCAATGGGCCCCGCTTCTCAGCCCAAACTGTTATGACACGTTTTGGCGTTTTCATTGATTGCACTATTCCGGCAAGCGCACTGTTTGCGTTATATGCCTCAGTACGAATCTTTTCAGAGGTATCCTCAAGAGCTTTGGTCGCGGCTATACGATCATGTTTCAGTTTATCGGTTATCTTTCCGTCTAGTTCAGTAAGTGCCGCTTCTCTGCTGAGAGAGTCCTCTAAGCGCAACGCATCATTAGCCTCCGTAATGGTCGCCTGGTGGCCCTCTAGGGCTTTTTCAACACCCAACCGGGCCTCTTTTTGAAATTCGGTTATTTTTCCGTCTAGTTCAGCAAACCGCCGCTTCTCTGAGAGAGTCCTCTGAGCGCACACCTATAATGCCTCCATAATGTCCGCCTACTGGTGGTCTTCTCGGGCTTTCTCAATACCCGTTCGGACCCCCTCAACCCCCAACCGGGCTCTTTTCGAAATTTGGTTATTTTTTCGTATAGTTAAGTAAGTGCCACTTCTCTGTTGAGAGAGTCCTCTGAGCGTAAAGCCCCATAAGCCTCCGCAATGGCCTCCTTGTGGTCTTCTCGGACCCCCTCAACCCCCGACCTGGTCTCTTTCAGAAATTCGGCTATTTTTCCGTCTAGTTCAGTAAGTGTAGCTTCTTTGCTGAGAGAGTCCTCTAAGCGCAACGCATCATAAGCCTCCGCAATGGCCTCAGCAAGGTTCACCTGGTGGTCTTCTCGGACTTTATCAATACCCGACCGGGCCTCTTTTCGAAATTCGGTTATTTTTCCGTCTAGTTCAACAACCGCCGCTTCTTTGCTGAGAGAGTCCTCTAAGCGCAACACCCTATAAGCCTCCGTAAGGTCCGCCTGGTGGTCTTCTCGGACTTTATCAATACCCGACGTGGCCTCTTTTTGAAATTTGGTTATTTTTTTACCTAGTTCGTTAGATGCCGCATCTCTAATGAGAGAGTCCTCTAAGCGCAACGTAAGGGCCGCCTGGCGGTCTGCTCGGACTTTATCAATCCCCAACCGGGCCTCTTTTCGAAATTTGGTTATTTTTTCACCTAGTTCGTTTAGTTCCGTATGCGTTTCTTCACGACTTTGTGTATTCACAGCCAGGGCATATTCTCTAAGTTGTGATAGTAGACTCTTATGAATCCCGTCCGTGGCCATCGATATAGTTCTATTGATCAAGGCCTTTGTTTTTTGGGTAGTTAAAAAGTCGCCCTCTGTCGGGATGAATCCACCTTCTGCCGGTTCCAAATTCTTTGAATTTGTCACCCAATCGGAAGAACTACCTGGTCCGTATATACTCATTTTTAATAATGTTGATAATATATAAATTACGAACATGCGTTTAATTCTAAATAATTTTCTTAATTTTTTCAAAATTATTAATTAATTTGAAATTTCTAGGACGACCGAAATCGGGTAATCGTTCTTCAACTCTCTCCCTTTATCATCAAGAATAGAAATCTTCAACTCGTGGATGTGTCCCGATTCCAAAACTTTCATCTCGGGGTGTGGGAAGTCTAAGGTCACAGTCTCGCCATAGAAACAGTCGCTGGCGGGCACAGTTTTCAGTAATGTGCTGGGGGATCCGTCTACCGTGTTGTACGATGTGTTCACCCGATCAAGGTGCACCCCGAAAGTTTTCGTGAAGGTGAAGTTTACTGGGGTATCGCCGCGGTGATAAACCTCTGTGAAGACAAAGGTCCCCGGGACCAGTCGCCCTTCATCCTCGTTGTAATGGGGTTCATATTTAAATCCTAACATTGAGGCCAACCCCGGAGTGATCTCTAATTTTTTATCAACGTCCAATGTCGCAATCCCCGTGGCTTTTGAGATTTCGAGAGTGACACTACTAGGTATATTCCTTGCGATTAAAGCTTGGACATTTCTGAAACCTCAAAGGCCAGGAAGTAATCCGGCAGCTGATACCCCAAAAGCTACGGGCATGATAGCCTCTACACGTTCTATTCCTTTGATATCCTTGTACATTTCAATGTTTTTCCACCCAACCGTGAAGGTGATTGATCTAAGGCCTACCCGGCGTTTTCCACAGCAGTTGTCTATTAATTTTTGAAGTTCACAACTCTCTTTTTGAACATTAGTGATAGTAGAAAACACATAATAATATCTTTCAATGGATACCAAAGCATTTAGCTTTAACTCTAATGTAAAGTACGCGGTCGGAGGTAAATACACACAAAAAGACGTTATAACCGCCTTGTACACACAACCGTAACGGTTAGACCGGACAGCGGCTTTGCCACCAATTTCCCTAACATCTTTGAACAATACAGGCTGCCCAAGATTACTACGATGGAGGTGGGTAAACGGGTGGAAAGCAACACCGATGCAGTTTTGGCAGAACCAAATAAATTTCGCTGTATGGTGCGCAACAGCCGGGTGTGGAGTTTACATATAAAGACCATCTGACATCCAAGAAGGTCATGCTCCGAAGTGTCTACAACTTTCACGTGTATTATACTATTAGGAGGATTCTCAAAGAACTAGGTATTTCACTACCTCAAGACGACGCCTGGGATCCAATTTCCAACGCATACGACCGTATGGCGTTTGAAAGATTGTGTAACGAATTTAACGTTTCAAAAGACGCGGACTGGAGACAGAAAGCATTTCCTACCAGCACCACCGGCCTCGGGGACGTTCTCATTTCGGGCCAGTCCGGGAATTGGACGCAGACTGAATTTAGACACGATCACTCCGGTGTCCACATCGTCAGTCGGAACGCCGGGAATTTTGACCCCGCGACGATGACATTCGGGCCGGAAGTGTCTGGAGGTCGGCACTGTGGCGTGTTTTCTTGTAAAATGTTACCTCCGAAACGGGCTCACGTCGATTACATACAGCAGGCTGCTGAGGTTCAGAACGCATGGGGTACATTTATGTTAGATACGGGTCTAGGGTTCACGCAGACCGGGGTTACTCGAGTCAACGACTCCATTCGCAGGTACGTCTGGGCCATCCTCGGCGCACAGAAGCAAACTCGCAGTTCTATACTGGGCACGGGAACAGCGTTTGATGCACAAAAACAATTCTTGGCACTTGTAGAGGACGCCATCTCAGCTAGGGTGCACCTGGAGAAGGCGATCCAGAATTATCAAGACGTTTTGCAGAATGCCAGCACCCCAGTAGACTATGTATTTGGAATAGGTCTTTATATGGCGCCGAGCAATATGATACTACGAGACGACCCGGTTGACGGTTACAATAATCAGATCGTAATCGCCACCGCCAATCAAAAAATCGGCCACAACGGTAACGTGAACACGGATATCATCAAGCGCACCCCCAACATGATCGGGTTCAACAGTGGAACCGATTTCATAAAACACAAAATGGATACACCTCCTCCAATTCGTAAATTGGATACACAATTGAACCCAGTACCCCCAATTCGTAAATTGGATGCACCATCGAGTTCCATCAACAGACCAATCGCGATTGGAGAAACACCAATCACCAACACCAATCACAAATTGGGTGAAATTGGAAGCACAACACACGAGGAGGAGAAATTAGGGCTCGTCATCGCCCTCGTGGCGATCGGATTATTTACGCTTTGGTTGTAGGAACTCTCTGGCAGAGAATAATAGGAGACCGGCGATTGCCACGATTAAAGCCCAAGTATTATTGGCGAGCCATCCGACCGTTTTTGATAATATAGATAACAAGAAGGAGAGGAGACCCCCGATCAACCCAGGCAGCGCGGCAGCCAACTTTCCTGCTAATTTAGCCAGGAGATTGGCGAGGGCTTTTAGTTGTTTTTTTATCCATTCTTTTACCCCACCGGATGGTGCTGGTGCTGGAGCTGGAGCTGGTGCTGGAGCTGGTACTGGTGCAGCACCAGCATTGACAGCTACAAATAGAGACGATATAGATAGAATTAGGGTCGATATAATCATACTGAAAGCCGCGATGACGGTTATTATCGTGACGCCCTTCTCTCTGAACAGAGTGCGAATACGCGCACCGAGTGTAGTGTCCTCGTGCAGGACCCTCGAGATTGTTTCGCGGCTCCGACTTAATTGACCGGAAAGCGTCTCACGGTTAGTCGAGGCAGCCTCCAATCGAGCTTCTCTTTCGTCCCGCAACGACCGCAGGAGTTTGTTGATCCGCTCTGTAGATTTTCTATCGCCACGTGCTTCCTTTATTTTTCTTTCTTCTAGAGCAATATGTTTGTCCAGCGCTGAGAGTTTGGAGAGGTTATTGGCTAGTTCGCCCCGAGTTGCAGAACCTTATCGAGTCCCCGGAGTTCGCGAAGAGGTAACGGTGGGTCAAAATTCGTGCCGTTTATTTCGTTGACCGTGGTTTCAATCGTGTTAATAGCGTCGGTGGCTACGCGAGGGATCTCGCTGAGCTCGATCGTTTCTATAGTGGCGGCCGTCTTCGCCAGCGTTTCGTCGGTAGACTGTAGGGTTTTTACCATTTTTGTAGGCAGCGGCGCCTGAATGTCGTCGAGCACTCCGAGAGCTCGAGCGAGGAGTACTCCATATCGCTTCAATGAAGAGGGGCTGAGGAACTTTTTTGGGTCGTTCTTGTGCGTCAGCAACTTCCAGGTATTGCCCCATTTAACCCACAGGTCTCCCCTTTTGGTGCTGCGGAAATCCAACGGGGCATCAATGCCGTTTTTAGACACCATACTCTCCCACCGTTTCACCAGAGTTTTCGTTTCGTTTCCTTGTTAGACGCCAGCTCATTCTTGGAGATCCCCTCAGGAATCGCCCATGTAGGGGTTTTGTATTTGGCCTCCCACGTTTCGAAATGTTTACTCGCCTCTGGCGGGTGCTCTATGAAGGACGTTTCGTCTTCATCATCGAGGTAATCGACGAGGTAATCTTCTCGGTCCAAGCCCTCTCCGCGGCTATATGGATAGGTATCATCAACATAATCATCATCATAATCATCATCATCGAGGTAATCGTCTCGGTCGCCCGTAGTGCGATCGAATTCGTCCATGCCAATATCGAGACCAGCCATCTTTAATAATTATTATTATATTAAAGACAAAACAATACAGGTTTAATAGTTTCAATAAAATTAATTATGTCGAGTCAATACGGTCGCAAACTCAATCCATACCGCAGACTGCATGAGCCCCTCGGGGCAAAAGGCAAAAAGTGAGACAGAGTGTCGTTTACGAACAACCCATCGACGATCGACCAGAACCAGCAGCTCTTAGTCCGCTTCCCCAACCTCGGAACTCACGACGTCATTGTTCCGGGTACTGTTCGCCTCGCTTTCACTATTTCGCTAACGTCGACGGACGCGGACCGAACCGTCGTTCAGAACCTGGGTCGCGCCATAGTCAAGAAGACTATGATAAAGATTTCTGGTAATGAGGTGATGTCGATCGACGACAGCGACGTCTACCATTGCTACCAGGACCTGTGGAAGACGGCACAAGAGCGTGAAAACGCCGTCTATCAGGGTATTGACACCAGCAAAAATAAGAACGTAACCAGACTTAGAATCGGGGCTGCTAACAAGGCAGATAACAACGCGAGTGACAATGCGGTCGCGGGCGCTTACGGCAACCGCTTCTACATCCGCTCAGACTTTGAGTTGCTGGAGAGCCACATGCCCTACTATCAGAGTGCTTTGGCTGACCGCCTCGAATACGAACTAACGTTCAACGACTACGGCCGAGTTCTCATAGCCACGGACATGTTATCGACGTATACGATCGACAATGTTTCGCTGGAGTACGACATGGTCACGATGCCCGAACTCGCGCGATTGATCAGAACCCAGTACGCGGCGTTGCCATACTTACGACCGAGTTCTTCGCCATCGCAAGATGCCGAAAGACAAAAAGCGACACATTGTGGAATATTAATGTCAACGTACCCGCCCGCTCGATGAAAGGTATACTGATGTTGTTCGAGGATGCTCGGTTCGCGTTCGGTGCTAGAAAAACCGACAAATTCTATAACCCCAAAATCACAAAGGTAGAGGTGACGATCGAGGGAGTCCCCAATCAACTCTACAGCGCGGGTCTTCACGCGCACCAGCAGTGGGATGAAGTAAGAAAGCAGTTTGCTGCCGGCTCTAAGCGCTCTCCGGAGGTTGCAGTAGTTGCCAAAGACCTGCAGCTCTCGGCCGTCTCCCTCGCGGAGTTCCTGAATACCAAATACGCGTTATGGCTAGACATGCGAGCCAGCGACGATGACCAAATACACGGTAGCGGACGCCAAGTTGAGAACGCTAGTGAGGGTGTGACGATCCAGATAACCAAAGAGGCGGATGGAAATGGGCCATTGAACGTGTACTTATATATAATTACAGACGCACAACTCAACATCGAAGATGGACGATACGTATCAGCGATCTACTAATTTTGATAATTCTAAAGAATTAATTAAGAAATCTAGCAATCAATACCAATTCACGATTGGAGATGCTCACTCTGCCATAATATGTGGGCAGACAGGATGTGGAAAAACGGTTTTCATCCTCGACTTGCTCGAGGGGTCCTACCGCGATGCCTTTCGTCACATTGTGATCCTGTGTCCCACTGTGCGGCACAACGATACTTATCAGCGGCGCTCGTGGATATGGACCGACCCTGAGGTATACGTTATTGACCCGGGTGATAGGCTTCACGATTGGTTGCGTGGTTTATACCAAAGATTCCAGGGTGAGCCCACCCTATATGTGATTGACGATTGCTCGGCCAAGGCGGCGATGACCAAAAAGAAGGACATGCTCTCCGAGCTCGCATTTTCAGGCCGCCATGCTAGGCAAAGCGTATGGATATCCACTCAAAAGTACAACGCCGTCCTCAAGGATCTGCGCGAGCAAACGAAATGGGTCGCCCTCTTTCACTGCAAGGACCGAGACTCATTCGATGACTGTCTTCGAGAGAATGACGTTATCCCAACGCGCGAGGAGCGCCTGGAGGTTCGACAGATGCTTTCGAAAACTAAGCACGCCAAGCTTTTGCTAAAGACTGATCAACCAACTGCTTACGAAGTTATCAATTAATTTAGCAATTGCTGAACAATGCTGAACAAATGCTGAACAAATGCTTAACAAATGTTGAACAAATGCTGAACAATGGTTAACAATGTTAACAATTTGGTGCTCCTCTGCGAGCTTTGTTGCGAGCATAATGGTGATCATAAGTATCGGGTGGTGCGCTTGGCAATATGTTAAAGTGATGAGACTTGTTAGAATAGTTAAATTACTAATTTTGAAAAAATTAAGAAAAATGAACTGCGACGAACTTCTCGATCAGCTAATAGAAGAAACCTCAACTCCGACTGCCAACAATAATGATCCGACAGAGCAATCGGAATCGGCGGTTGGTATTGGGTTGAGTGCAACGACTCCGAATGAAAATGAAAATGCGGCGCGACGAGAGCGGCTAGCTGCGCTGGTTGCTGGGGGACAATCGGAGCATTATCTCGGTAGGCGTCTCTCAGTTTTTCAGGTGGATAAGATGTCAGATGCGGAGATCGATAAAATGTATGCGCGATACGAATCCAAATTGGGAGCGGAGATGACAAAAACTCTCGGATCGGCGGCTATTCATTTGTACGCAACCGCCGTTAGTATACTTCTCCCTATACCAAACACCGCGGGGTTGATTGATGATCTAGAGACTGACCTTTTATAGGACACACTCTTAGAACGGCATGCTGCTCAATTTATCACAAGTTTGGAATGTATTTAGCTCCGCTGACAACCGCGTTGACCACGGGTAAACACTGTCAATTTGGACATATATGCCCACGAACTATAAGCCCTGAAAATGATGACACAAGACACACCCACGAGAGTGACGGAGTTGAACCAGATTGCTCCAACACAATCGAACCAGATTGTTACTCCGCCACTGGATGACATACCGCATATAAAAAATCCCAAAAGACAGGCAGCTGGGCGGGCGGCGGCTGCCACCCGAAAAGTTAAACAAGATAAAATACTCGCCGAGCTTCGAGAGGCTAAACAGTCGTTGCAATCGGGGACGGAGACAGCAAAACATCTGAAGACAGAGCAATCGGGTTCAACTTCAATCCCGATTGGGTTGAGTGCAACAACACCCCAAATTCACGAATTAGAACACCCAAATTCTTTGAATTTGTCACCCAATACCAATTCCCGTTGGAGTTGGACTGAACCCCAATTCACGAATTGGAGTTGGTTTGTTGGTGGTAGTCTGGCAGTTGTTGGTGCCCTGTGCGTGTGGAAATACCCGAAAAAACAACCAGCCAGTGTTCCGAAGAAACACCAATCATCAACAATGTTGAATTTGGATGCGCCCCATTTAAACATTGATCGCGACCCTTTTATATGCAATAATTATAACAATGGCTGAACAAGATGGTAAAATGTTAGTGAATGCGCTTTATCACGCCGTGGTGATATCGGGTTTCAGTATCGGGTATGCTCGACTATCAAAGATGGCCCTAGGAGGAACCGCTCCCAAATTGGACTTTACTGTGAGAGACGTAGGGCTCGCGACCTTAGATGTAGCGGCCGCAGTTTGGACCCGAGATTATCTAGTTAAAGCTGGAATTCTACCAGTTAATATATGGAAATAAATGGCTTCAATCGCAGTAATAGTAGGTGGTGCGCTTGTAAACGCATTGGCGTTCAGCGATAGCAACTTTATATTCTCTAAAATGAAAAGCTCGAACGTGGATGAGGAGCGTAAGCGTCATGATTTAGCTGTAGAACAACTCAATAGCGCAAAGGAAGCGTGGTCGAAAAAACGAACCGCCCATCTGGACTGGGTCAATGAAGAGCTTCGCCGCGAAAATCACGCCGCGCAAACTTTTCAGAACGTTGAAGAAGCCAACCGCGAGTACGCGCTGGCATATCCGCACAAAAGTCTCGATCCAATGGATCCCGACCCCAACTTTCAGATTTCTTTGTACCGTCAGAGGCCCAAAAGGACCGCGAGATCGCGTTCATCGTCATGGGGAATGGGTGTGGTGGGCCTCGTCGGCTACTATATAAAATAATTAATTAATTAAAACAATTTTTTTTTATAAAAATATATATATATAGAACGATGTTAGTTGACGAACTTTATGACGCTATGATCGATGTAGGCTACACTGCCCAAAAACATCGTTTACCTGGTGCAAAGAGTATGATTCGTCTGGCCCGAGATTCTCTCGAGACGTGGCGCGAGGATGAAAAAGCGGCCACCCTTTTCGCAAAGCGGATGTTAGATTCCTCCATCAACAATGTTGAATTAGATTCCCCTCTCCTGTTCCAACCCAAACGCGATTGGGGCTGCAGCGAAACTTCCAACAAAGGTTTATTATTAACGACGCAGTTACCGGACGAACTGGCGAGGGCATGTTGGAGATTGTCCGATATATTAGAATACTTCGCATACGATGAACACGCGCAAAGTTGATACCAAACTAACGCGCAAGCTGTCGAATACATACTATAGCCCACGCGGCTACTGGAAGGTACTCGCGGCCATCAAGAACCTCGCGGCGGCGACCAAGGTTTCAGAAAACGCTGTCAAGGAATGGCTCAAGAAGCAGGCCATCTGGCAGATCTATTTACCCGCGCCTCACAATATTCCGCGCCCGAAATTCGACGTGCCGGTGCCGAACCAAGTTCACCAAGCGGATCTCCTGTTTCTACCTCACGATCGCGTCGGTCGCAAGACGTACAAGTACGCACTGACAATCGTTGACGTAGCGAGTCGTTATAAGGGGGCTGAGCCGTTGGCCACTAAAGAGTCTAAGGAAGTGGCCGAGGCTCTTTCCAGAATATATAAGAGGAGTCCTCTCAAATGGCCGAATCTTCTCCAGGTCGATCCGGCCGCGAGTTCATGGGCGCGGTCTCTCATCTATTGTCTAAGCATAAAGTTTCTATCAGACGCGGCCGCGTCAACATCCACCGGGACCAGGGGATCGTGGAACGCTTCAATCGAACCTGGCTGAGAGACTGTTCGGACACCAATACGCTAAAGAACTTGTAGACCCTCATTCGCGATCGACCGAGTGGGTGGCCAGACTGCCCGCCGTGGTCTCCGCACTGAACGGAGAGGTGACCAGATTGATAGGTAAGAAGCCTGTAGATGCTATCAACTTTAAAAGGGTGACGAGCACGCCCTCTGCCGTCTCGCGCGGGCGACCCGTTGGTTTAGAGGAGCAGCGGCTTCCATCAGATATTGACGTCCGGTACCTCTATCAACCGGGAGAGCTCGAAGGTGGCAGCCGCCGCGCGACTGATCCCGTGTGGTCTCTGAATGTATATCATCTAGATAGATCTATTACCAAACCTGATGAGCCCGTGCTCTATTATTTGACTGATGGTCCATCTCGCGGGTTTGTTCGCGAAGAACTTCTTATGGTGCCTTCTGGCACCCAGCTACCCCCGGATCGTCAGAGTCTTTAGAGATGTTCTGTATGTATTCCGTCTGGTAACACGCGTCTTTTATCGTAGTATGCCGAGAGTCCTAATTTTTGTTGACAGTACGTTTTCATAACGCCGTCTTTCATTTTAAATCCTCTATTTTGTGCTACATCTATAATGTGTTTTCCATCTTCTGTAGTTTCACTTAGTACTCGTTTAGTATCTATCCCAATTTAAATTGTTAGTTCTCTTGGACATTCTTTCGCAGAGTTTTTATTAATTTTAATTTGTTCCAAATTATCTTTAGTGAAATTAATTTTTTCTACGAAATAACACTTACTAGATAACGCTATCGCCCTATCCCCGCTAAATTCCATTTTGAAAAGTCCGGGCTCTCTTTCGCTCCATTTATCCCAAGCCAACCATTTATTTTTTTCTTTTTCAAACTCGTCTAGTAAGTTAGGTCTAATCAATTCCTCTATCGTTTTTCCACTAACTCCTATATACATACTATCTGTATCCATCTGTATTAATTCAAAGTCTTCTCTTTTTACGTATTTATCTAGAAAATTCGTAGTAAAATTCAACATTCTCAATTTAGCTAGTTGATAAACCGCTATTCCACAATGGAATGGTCTCTTTACCGCACACCTGGGTTTTCTTGAAGTATTTCGTACGCATCTCCTATCTCTTCCAAATCGTCAAAGAATGCAGATCTTAATGCTTTGTCAACACAGGTTTCGTTTTGTGTATATGTCGTATTTAAATGTCTCTCCGTTGCCTCTATCATTTTTCCACAACACGAGTTTCCTAATAATTTCATTATGTCGGCTACTGGTTTCTTATTTGGTTCTACATCGCCTGTTCGTCTTGCGGCTGTAACTTCTTTTGCGAACCATTCGAATGGTTTTCCGCTAATATAATCTATAACACGATGAACTCCAGTTATTTCTAGGCCGTGTTTTAAATACCATTTCAACAGTGGCGCGTACAAGCAATACTTTAGTGGCGGTCATAGATCCCACCAATTTTTTTCCATCTCCTCTTGTTCGGCCAGTATCGTTTAAATATTTTAACAGTGTGTGGAACTTCATCAACCTCTACTTCTCTGTTTATAAATATTGGGGACATTTCAGAAAACTTATCTTTTAAGTTGTGTGGAACTTCTATATCCACCTCCGCAAACCCAAACCAGTCTCCAGATAAAACTCTTTTACAAAACTTTTTAATAAATTTAGGGTTATGTGGGGTATCTATATGGTGTATAGTTTCTCTCCCACACGGCATCTCTTTATTTAACGTAGATATAATAACGCGTTTGCATCGTACCCAAAACAGCCTTGCAAGGTTTGGAACCCACTCTAATATTTGAAACACCAGCTTCTGCATATCGTGTAAATACTATTGATGGACCGCCAACTAGAGCGTCCTTCATCATTTCGTATGTTTCTTCTGTTGGTGCATATAGAGCATCCTCCGGTATAGATTTTTGTTCTTTAATGGTTCCTCTCAATAAATATTGTATAGCCACACCCGGTAGTGTTACCGCATCTTTGAAAATATCCACACCTCTGTGTTTATAAAATTCACACATTTTTTTTTTTTCCACCGCTTCTAGGAACGGTGCTACATCTAAATCGTTATAATATTTCAACCAATCTCTGAAAGTTTTCATATTATTTTCTTCGAAAATTCTACGACATTTACTTAATTCTGTTTCATCTATTAACATTTTCCCAGATAGTTTGGAATACCAATTCTCTATATCCGGTAGTCCTGGGTAATCCAGTTTGTCTGGAGGAATCGAACCACTCATAAGGAAAGAAAGATTTCTGTCCCTTTGCATTCGTGACTTTATCCAACTATCATAACTTACACCAGGTCCTAGATAAAGTATTACATCAAGAAATCTAAACTCTGGAGTAAATAGAAATATTGTTGCGTTTGCACGTTTTCCGACCATTACTTTCTTTGTTGTTGATGCCAGTTCGCCTACTAGGTATTTCTTTATAAGTTTATATCGTACTTACTGCTGTTAAAACTATAACCGGTACTTGCTCTATCCACTGTTCGATCTTGGCGATTTGGTTTTTACGTAAATGTTCTGTATTAAACCTATATCTTGACCACACTTCTTCTCTTATAGCTTTTCCCTGACTTTCAAATCTTCTACGATTTTTTCTATAAGTTTTGCGGGATCTTTATCACAAATATGAGTTACTGTTCCTGAGAAATTATCTCCTATACTAACGCTTAGCGGAACGTGCTCGGCTTCGTACTCTAGATTATTACCGAGAGTTTCAACTTCTGGTTGGAGATATGCCTCAAAATCGTATACTATCTGATATGGATAAAGAGTAGTGTCGCAACCGATCTTTATATCTTTACCCGTTCTTTGAAATTCGCATTCCCACATAACTACTAGGTTGAATTCTTTGCTTCTTCTAATAAATGTATCTCTTCTCATAGTGGATGCACGTTCTTCTTTTCTATGCTTTGCATGAATCTCACACCCGTGCCAGTAACGGCCGTGATATTGATATACGGTATTGGTTTCTGGACAGTATCCATCTACTGGAGCTCCTAAAATCCATCTTTCACCCCCGTGTCCACACTGTTCGTGGTGAATGTGAATTCCCTCGCGCTTTTCCACAGAGTACATCCAATCGATCGCCCCATAACTATTAGAACTTTTTGGGTAGAACGCTTTCTCGAACGACGAACGCGGGCGCTCTAAATAATTACCATCACATATTACTTTTGTCTCACCTCTCATACATGTCGGTCCGTGTCTCTTCATATTACTCGCTTTTGTGAATCTCTGTTTACAATTCTGGCAGGCGTAAGTTTTAGATAGTTTTTAAGGTTTTTTTATCAGAAATGCGTGATTATTAAACAGTCCTATTGTCCATTGGTTATTACCATTTCATTATAATGTGCTGGTACCTTTTTCAACCACCATACGTCATATTTGGTCGGTTGATATACTTCTATACCTACCTTAAAGACCTCTTCAACCTTTCTTAGATCTGAAAAAGGAATTGGTGAAACAACATTACTACCGAAATATTGCTTACTAAGTTCTTCCGCTTTTTTCTGTACATCTGTAGGTCTGATCTTTTTATCAAGGTGCATAGCTAGACACCTGAACAGACAAAGATCGTCATTATACTTATCTAAAGAATACATACCTTTTCTCTTCCTTCAACCATTCTGGAAGTTCTCCTCCTGCTGCTTCTTTGGATTGTAGTCCCAAATCTATTCCCCTACTACCCTGTATTAGCTTTACGAAAACCTCTACCCATTTCTTACAAACTTCCACTTTGTATTCGGTCTGTCTATTTTATCGGACATTATTCGTGTTTGCTCCTTATCTGACAGCCATTTTTTAACGGTTTTCATTGATGATAGTGGTTCGCTACCACCGAGATTTTTGTGCATTATTATAGTTACAGGTTTTCCATTTTTAATTTCCTCCATAGTTCTAGCTTGTAAGAATATGAATATCTCAAATAAAATTGGTTGTTAGATACGGAGCGAGTTTATCGGACATGCGTTCAGACTCGTTAATGTTAATGTTTTTACGAAAGGATAATGTAACTACCCGTCTTCCATTTTTCTACCTTTTCCAATGTTTCATCGTGAGCCCCAATATTTCTTCACCTTTTTCCACTATCGCGCGAACTATAGATATTTTATTTGGTATTTGGTCACCTGTGTGTCTAATTTGAGACGTGCTTGAAGGTAATTCTTTAGAATTAATTACACTAGCCCTTAGCTCCGCAATACTTTCTTTTTGAATTCTGTTACCAACTTCCTCCGCTAGTGAGAGGTCTTTAAATGCCCCTCTTTTATAGGCGCGGGTAAACCGCTTCATAAACGCCTCATTCTTTGTGGCATTTTATCAGCTTTGTCAACCCCCTAACTCTCAACCGTGTACTATAAGTAATCCTAGAGATTCGGCTTCTCTTCTCAAACTTTCTATTTCTGGCGTTATCATATTTTCTGTAATATAACCTATGAAATTTATCTGTTCAATTGGTCGTGAAAACATTATGTTTTTTTTTCACTTCCAATTGAATATAAACATATACATATACATATATAATGGAGTGTGAGACTTGTTGTAAAATTTTTACGCGTAAAGACTATCTACGAAGGCATCTAGCGAGACGTAGAAAGTTTCCTTGTGCCCCCCCCCCCCACAATTTCAATGCCCCAGATGCCCTTGTAAATTCGTTAGTGCCCAAACTCTTTGTATACATAAGCAACTACGCTGTCAGGTGGCTAAAGGTGAACGTGGTAGACTAGAGTTGGTAGAATTAGTTGCTGATCTACGGAATAAATTAACTATAGTGGAACGTGATAGACTAGAGCTGGTAGAATTATTTGCTGATCTACGGAATCAATTAGCTATATCGGAGGAGGAAAATATGGAGTTGGAATATAAACTATTGTGGAAGGACGCATTTAAATCGGAAAACTTATTAGAAGAAATTCATAAAATCCGTGGCAAAATTGAGGAGGTTTTCAACTACCATGTTTCAACTACCCCGCCTATAGTAGTTCCAAATACCATTGCGATAGACACCAATATAATTGGACTACAATTCGACATCGTAGAAATCAATTAGAACTATGGAGGAGGAAAATGCCGTGTTGTGAAAAATACATGATGTATTTATGACACCAATATGACGACGAGACAAAAATAAATTTTTATTAGTATAGTTTTATCTGTTCAATTGGACGTGAAATAAACATGATGTATTTATGACACCAATTTTTGATTTTTCGTGGGTGGTGGGGGACAATTTCCTCGTTAACCAATTTTGGAGTTTTTAGGGGGCGGTTGGAGTAGTATATAGGGTGGAGAAATGATACCACCGTGAGGTGGTATCATTTTGACTCCCTATATACTACTGAGAGAGAGAGAGTGGTTAATATTGGCGACCAGATCACCAAATGGAAAGAGTTACATGGAGATTTAGATTTGGACTCGAATAGAGATTTTTCTTCTCAACTTCCGATACTTCACTGCGCATGTCGAAGATGTGATATGATTGACCGTGTCACGTGACGCGTGTTGGTAAAAATAGCACGAGGTCGGAAAATACCCTTTCTGGTGGCGGCATATAAAATGCGATTTAACACCAATTAACACGCGCCGTAATTAAAAATAACTCGTTAGTGGGTAGACATATGGCTCATATAAGGCATGACAGAAAATGAAAAGTTGTAGTACAGTGTAACCTGCTGCGTGGGTCGTCGCAAATGCATTTCACCTATACATCACAGAACACGAGGGAGACTCTGGTAGAATGGGCCGACCGAGTTGTCACACTGACCCTCAGGGCGTATCCAGACTTAACAGATGCCCATATTTACAGACACGCCATCATGCGATTTTGCCAAGGGTGCACTGACCGACTGGCAGGGCATTATGCCAACAATGCCCGTCCAACAACAATGGAGGAGGCGCTGGTTCCAGTACACTGAAAAGATGATGACAGAGCGGCCACTGCGGGATGTGCGCTCTGCGTCACCAACGTATGGTAATCTGGAAGATTTCGAGGAGGAAAACTTATACCTTTCGGTTTCACCGGCGTCGACTAGCCCTTCTAATAGACCAGAGAATATAAGGCGAGACCAGAAGAGGGTGCATTTCGAAAGAGACACACACTAGTCAGTATCTTGTATGGCCTCCACGGGCGGCAATTACGGCATCACAACGACGTCTCATGCTATTGATTAACTTCCTTACAAAGTCCATAGGAATTCGGTTTCATTCCTCGATGAGTGCCCGCTGCAGATCTCTGACGTTGATGACGTCTTGACGCTCTCTCACCTTCCGCCCTAGGTAGTCCCACATGTGCTCTATGGGGGATACATCCGGAGATCTGGCTGGCCAAGCAAGTAACTCAACGTCGTGTGTACGTAGTACGTCCATCGTATGGTGCGCGGTGTGCGGCATGGCGTTGTCTTGCTGGTATATCTGAGCCTGACTTCGACGAAGAAACGGCAGTACGACTGGCCGAATGATCTCGTCGCAGTACCTGACAGCTGTCATGGTCCCGGCAACAGCAACAACATCAGTATTGGCCCGGTGACAAATTCCGCCCCATATCATGACACTGCCGCCTCCATACCGGTCACGTTGAATGAAGTTAGCCGGATCATTCCGCTCCCCCTTTCGCCTCCACACCCGTTTCCTTCCGTCAGCAAACTGAAGGTTGAAACGCGACTCATCCGTGAATAAGACTTCGTTCCAGCGTTGTCGAGTCCATCTGCGATGAGTCCGTGCCCAAGCTAGTCGTTCAGCGCGGTGGCGTAACGTCAATGGCACTCTAACATACGGTCGACGTCCTCGTAAACGTGCCGAGTGTAGCCGGTTACGGACCGTTGTATCAGATATCCGTGTTCCTGTTGTAGCCCTCACACGCTGGAGTAACTGTCTGCTGGACATGAACCGGTTACGTCTAGATGAGGTCACGATAAACCGGTCTTCACGTGGAGTCGTCTTTCGTGGCCTGCCTGAACGTGGACGGTCAGCTACCCTTCCCGTTTCATGGAATCGTTTCTTCAGGCGTCCAATAGTACTCTCATTCACTTGGAAGTGCCGGGCGACGTCTTGAACCTTCATCCCGGCAGAGAGCATTCCAATAGAAATTTGACGTCGCTCTAACGGTATCCCCGCACGGCGTCCCATGTCTAGTTTTCTACGTTTTTGTAGCGGTTTATTTGGTTGTGGTCACAATCGAATTGACTCATGTAGGTTTGTACTCAAATTACCGCTCCCAACTCGCCCTGCACGTGCAAGGTGTCATTATTGATTATTGACGCTTGGAAGTAAACGGCACGACTTTACCGGACATAGAGAAGTGTCACCGTGTGTATGCACTCACGCCCCAGTGGTTTACATACATAGTATACATAAATACAGCTTACTGTTAGATTGACATACTTTTAGATAGTCGGGCTAAACTTTATTTGTTCAGTATATACATCGATGATGAGTCGGGGGCTAAAGGGTCAGCGGCTGAAACCGAATTACCCGATCATCTGCAGGAGGCACTGGATATGGCCAAAGTTAATTTGACCACAGAACAACTGAGCCAGGTAGCAGGCCTCTCAGAACAGTACCAGGATGTGTTCGCCAAAGATGATTACGATTAGGGCCAGTTCACCGCGGTAGAGCACACTATCGACACAGTAAGGCCATACCTGTTCGACAGCGTATGAGACGGACACCGGTATCATTAGTGGAAGAGGAGAAGGCTATCATGGAGAAAATGTTGAAGGCAAAGGTGATACAACCGTCCGTATCCGAGTGGGCGACAGCGCCAGTACTGAATCGAAAACGAGATGGTCAGGTCAGATGGTGCGTCGATTACCGAGGCGTAAACAAGGCGACCGTGAAGGACGTATACCCTCTGCCGCTGGTGGAGGAGTGCCTCGACACGCTAGTAGGTAATTGCTGGTTCTCCAAACTCGACGCGAACAGCGCATATTGGCAGGTCAAAATTAAGAAATCGGACCAGAAGAAAACCGCTTTTCTAACGAAGTATGGGCTCTTCGAATTCATTCGAATGGGATTTGGCCTCTGCAATGCTCCAGCAACCTACTGTCGAGTAATGAACTTGGTGCTATGCGGGTTGAGCTGGGACATCTTGTCCATTATCACCGGGCGTTCATCAAGGGGTACGCACATCTCGCCGTTCCGCTCTATGCCATTACCGGGAAGAACAAGTTCCGGTGGACTGATTCAGCTATATGGACTGAAGTTCTCCAGATTCAAGATGGGGAGGCGAAAGTGATCGCCTATGTCAGCACATCACTATCCGCTGAACAGCGAAATTATTGCACCACCCGAAAAGAGCTTCTAGCTATTAAGAAGTTTACCAGACAGTACAAACACTATTTACTGGGTCGAAAGTTCACAGTACGCACTGACCATAGCAGTCTCACCTGGCTCCTGAATTTCAAGTATCCTCAGGGACAGTTGGCACGCTGGATTGAGGAGCTCAGCCAGTTTGAGATGGAGATACAGCACCGTCCCGGGAAGAAGCACGGTAATGCGTATGCATTGTCAAGACTCCTGGAGGCCTGGAACAGCGGAAGGACGACAGCCTGGAGATACGATGGTTGATCGACCAGTCAACACCATCGTCCGTAGAGCTGCTGCTAGCCAGCCCTGCCGGAAAGTCGTATTGGATCAACAAGAACGATTTCGTTCTCCAAGCCGACGCTGTATGGAAACGAACGGATGTTGAAAAAATGATGTTGGTTGTGCCAGAAGCCATGCAAGAAGCTGTCTTAACGGCGATATGTCCAGACTTGCCAGGTCTGTAACACAAAAGAAGCCCAATCGACACGCTAAATTTCCTCTGACGAGTTCCCAAGCTGGAATGCCCATGGAATGGGCTCACTTAGATTTCAAGGGGCCGTCGCCGAGAACGGCTCAATGTAATGAACATGTTCTGATGATGGTGGACCAGTACACCAAGTGGGTGGAATGTATCCCTCTACCCTCACAAAACGCTGAAATAACTGCTCAAGCGGCCGTAACAGAGTTCTTTGTTCGGTTTGGCTGTTCGTTCCAACTCCAGTCAGACAGGGGCAGCAATTTTGAAAGCCAGCTATTCATGTCGGTATGTGATCTACTCCACATTCATAAAACGAGGACCACTCCATACCGACCGTTTGCTAATGGACAAGTCGAGAATTACAATCGCATGCTAATGGATGCGGTTCGCTGCTACGTGGAAAGTCAGAATGAATGAGATCGGTATTTGCCACATCTAGTTGGTGCTCTACGATCGTCTGTCAATCGGCAGACAGGGTTCACAACAAACAAGGTGGATGCCGGTGGATCTTATGTATCCAGCTCGGGACCCGGAAAGAGTGAGTCGGTCTGATCCTGTTTAATACGTGGCCGAGCTCGAAAAATCCATCACAAAGTCACATCATGTAGCTCGAGAATCTCTAAAGTCGGCACAGAAACGAATGAAAGGAAGTTACGACCTTACAGTTCTCCAGAACAGCTATGAGGTGGGAGACCCCGTGTACATCTTGGATAGTAGCACCATGGAAAGCCAAGAAACTATGCCCGCCGTGGAAGGACCACGGAATAGTTATAGAGAAGATAACACCGGCAGTCTTGTGAGTGAAAACCCGAACAGGGGTATCGACGATGAACCACGACAGACTCAACAAATGTAAGGATCGCGTCTTGCCAGCCTGGATCGTCAGGTTGCAGAGGGATGCAACTCTGATGAAACAAGCGTTGGTAGCGGCAAAGAAGCAAACGGCAGCCAACGGTCTGTTCTGCTTATGTCGGAAGCCAGACGATGGGAAGATGATGATACAGTGCGAGTCGTGTCTCGTGTGGTACCACATTGCTTGTTTAAATATAGCAAAACGGAAGGCTAAACAATTTTAGATGGAAGTACATATTTTTTGGGACCGGGGCACTGGTTCTCGAAAAACTCGTCTACAGGAGTACAGCAGGAAACTGGGTCGAAATTGGCCGCGGACTGTATTCCTATCTGTAATTAGCTGCACCCGGCCTTGATACCGCACTTTAGAGCCTTCCTACAGAACGTGCGCTGCCCTGGTCACCTGACCGATTTGAGAGCTTCTGATTGGACGAGGCACCGGGCAGGCATTCTTGTGTTCTATGATAAACGGATTACGTTGTGATATTCAATGCGAGAAACTATCTTCTGGGATCCAGAGATTAGAGCAATCAACATGAGAGCCTGAAGGTAACTAATAAACATTGATATAGTGATCCATCATATAACGTTGTATTTATACAATAATGCGCTGACTCGCTGATCGACTGGTATACGTTCTACAACGTTCGCTACGGAGTTCGGAATAATTTAAGCCTTTTTCAAGTGGAATGGTACCTAATGCAGATGTCCATCGTACACGGTGAACAATCAGACCGCTACACACAACAAGTGTCGTCTGCTGTTGCTTTTACATATTGCCTTATTTCTCAATAAAACATGGTTTGACAGCACTTCAGAATCATTTTCATCTGTTTGACAGCACTTCAGAATCATTGCCCATGGAAATGATTCTGAAGTGCTGTCAAAGCATGTTGTAAATTATTCTAAAGTGCTGTCAAACCATGTTTTTGATGACAAAAATGGAAGATAGAAAATAAACAGCTGACGACAAAAAAGTAAGATAGCGGTATTTACTCGTGTATAGGCTGACTCTATTTTACACCAAGTGCGGATATCACGGATCTATACCGGATTTCATCATAATACACTGTACAGTGTACTTACAAAATGCAATCTAGAACACAATATTATAAAGTTTCTGGATGGTGCGTGTTTCATTCAAAATACACATGGACAAACATATGCAGGCGTGCAGTAAAACAATATGAGGAAGTTACATGGTCATCACGAATCACAGCACGCGCAAACACAGAATGTTCGTGTCGAAATATACAATAATATTTCACTTGTTTGTTTTACATAGCACCTACTCACGCGGGAAACGATCTGACACCATAGTGTAATTAGTAGCCTTGGTGGCAGGTGGAGATAAATAAGGGTAGGCAGTACTATTACAGGTTATGCAATAATCATATTTAATTCACATCATTCAAACATGGCATGGGACATCACAGGGCTCCAGATAAGGAATTAGTAATTTAGTATTGTCACTCCATCATTTCTGAAACAATTGGGTATTTCAACATTTTAATTGGGTAAAAAAATAGTCACACTACTGTTTACACATCAACAGACAGCAATTATTGAATAGTATGCTTCGAAATGAAAACATGTCTTGGCAATTCTAATGAAATACCAAGATGTGTTTTCATGGCAAATAAGAAAAATATGCTATATTTGTGGTCTGGTTATTGTTTTCTGCAGCATGATAAACTTACCACAAATTTGTTATTGCTGTTTGATACTGGCTACTTCTGATTCCAATTGTTTTGTTGCCAATTTTAATTGGGTATTTAAGCAAATATGCAGCTTATCTGGAGCTCTGACACCAGCATGTAACGTAGAGGTTGAATACAGCAGATGAAACAGTAGAAACAGTAATCATGAGAATGTATCCGACTGAATTGAGGGAATAATCATTGATTAGAGGTTGAATACAGATGAAACAGTAGAAACAGTAATCATGAGAATGTATCCGACTGAATTGAGGGAATAATCATTGATTAGAGGTTGAATACTGATGAAACAGTAGAAACAGTAATCATGAGAATGTATCCGACTGAATTGAGGGAATAATCATTGATTAGAGGTTGAATACAGATGAAACAGTAGAAACAGTAATCATGAGAATGTATCCGACTGAATTGAGGGAATAATCATTGATTAGAGGTTGAATACAGATGAAACAGTAGAAACAGTAATCATGAGAATGTATCCGACTGAATTGAGGGAATAATCATTGATTAGAGGTTGAATACAGATGAAACATTAGAAACAGTAATCATGAGAATGTATCCGACTGAATTGAGGGAATAATCATTGATTAGAGGTTGAATACAGATGAAACAATAGAAACAGTAATCATGAGAATGTATCCGACTGAATTGAGGGAATAATCATTGATTAGAGGTTGAATACAGATGAAACAGTAGAAACAGTAATCATGAGAATGTATCCGACTGAATTGAGGGAATAATCATTGATTAGAGGTTGAATACAGATGAAACAGTAGAAACAGTAATCATGAGAATGTATCCGACTGAATTGAGGGAATAATCATTGATTAGAGGTTGAATACAGATGAAACAGTAGAAACAGTAATCATGAGAATGTATCCGACTGAATCAAAATTGCAAAATCTAGCAAAGTGTACTTTGAGGTATAATCATTTATTTTTCCCAAAATGCATTATTTCATATAGAACTAACTACTGCATATATTTGATGATTAAAAGTATGCAGAATTATTATACTGAATTTATTACATTATCACAGCCAAAATGGCTGTGATAATGTAATAAATTCAGTATATTAAAAATTAATAAATTTATCCTAAAATTGAAAATTTCTCCCTCAAAGTATACTTTGCTAGGAAAGTATACTTTACAATGTTGGTGAAATAGGCTACTGGTCTGGGAAAACACTCACAGGTATTTCTAGCGTGTCTTAGATGGTCAATTATTGTTTGTATATACATGAAATACCTTTCTAAACAATGTACAAAATAATTCAAATGCGTCCGGGTGTAATAATAATAGTACTTAGAAAAGCATAAAACTCCCATTCGCCACCATTGTCAGAGCGGCCACACGAAGTAGTCCTGTCGAACTCGCCTATACAACGCATTGCAGCGTGTCGAAACTGCTGTTTGGGGTGAATTTTCGACATAAAGTTTACAGTTACCAATACATTAACATACATCTCAAAGGTTTCGAGTGTAAATTGAACTAAAAACGCGTCTCACTAACCTAAATTCAAGACGTTTTGATCACCGACTATAACTCGTCTATTTTCTCGTGAGCCGATTACTTTGTATATAGTTATCATACAGGACGTGCATGTTCGATTGTGTGTACCTGTGCTCTATTTCATGAGAATTGCGACATATTATGTTGAGGCACCGGCCAGATATTCTGTATCAATTGTCACATTACTGATTTCTAGTTATACCGGCCGATAGCCATATCATGTATCTACGGTTCATGTCAGGCAGTTTCGTGATCGGGGGTTTGTGTTTATTTTAACACAAACCCACCGTTATTTATGCCACATTTCGGTGCATTGTTAATTTATAACCGCTATTCTCATGTGTTCATCCCTATTTGACCTTCAGTGAGGACCCTGATTGGCTGGCACAAATGTGCAGCCATATCCGTGTCTTCACTGGTAACATATACCGTTGTGTCCCTTTGTTTAAATTCCGATGCATCAGTGTAGGTTCTGATCAGACTACACATATGTGCAGTCTGATCTGGGACTACACTGGTCACATACATGCAGGAGCGTATATTAATGTACGGATCAGATTTCACAAATGTGCAGACTGATCTGGAACTACACTGGTCGTCATATGTCACGGTACGTAACTCACTATCGGGAGAATATGTCCCGGGTTCGAGCCCCGGGCCGAAGCACATTTTTCTCGCCCTGTAACATTTATTTGGCAGCAGCAGCAAGAACACACACCACGTGTCGGCTCTGGGTCATTGAATGTCAAACCACACTTACCTCGATTTGGTCGAAAAAGACCTACTGCGTATTTATTTTGAGTGTGGAATTTTGCGCTTTCCAATTTTGCGCTTTCCAATTTCTTTCTTTGCACATCTCACACTGTGGGTCATGCACTAACTATAAATCTTATTTGATAAATAAAGGTTACTTATTATGCATCTCTAAACTGTAAGCTGTATTTGGTAGACACATGCTATTTATATTAAATATATATCTACATGCTGGTTCAATTGCCACAGTTTCACCTACATGTATGTGACAAAGGTTTTCGGGACGGGTATGATGTACCGCGATGACATGTGGGCCATGATTATTATACCATGACTTATATTGAATGGAGCTGATGCTTGGAATTTGTTCATTTAAAAAAAAACAACAACAACAACATTCACGTGCATTCGTGGCCTGTGCTGGTCCAGCTCTGACTGACATATCAACAGTCCGGACTGTATCACCACTGATCACATGCACGACAGGTCTTTTGGGTCGGATTATTATTATAATAATAGTAATAACCCGCATTCACATATGCCAGGTTGAGTAAATTGATCATTGTTTGAAAATTGAAAATTTCTCATTGATTATCAATTATTAATGTTAATTCATTGTAGTAGTCTGTGGACCCCGTCTCGTCGTGGCGCATCGCCTGCCTACATGAGCTTTATAGACGTCACCATGCTTAGTACTCAGCATACATGTTTCTTATTCCACCTGCATGTGGACTGAAACTATTTTTGCGAAAATAAACGATTTGTTCTGTTCTGTTCTGTTCTGTTCTGGCAGAAAATGTCAAATATGATGTCTCCGATATAAAGAAAATGCTGTGCCTACTAAGTGGGCATGTACCTTTAATATTGGTTGGGACCATGACAATGCCAATATCCCATTACCCCACCGACTTATTTCCCCAGTGCGATACGATTCCCGACCCAAGCTTCGTGACCCCCGGCTGTGTGACTCCCCACCCTAGATTCGTGTCCGCTCCCACCCTAGTTGCTTGTGTCTAGTTGCTCCCACAGTCGCCTGTGTTAGTTAGTCTCGATTCACATGGTCGTGTGGTGGGTTTACTGGTTAGTTTGTGTTTTCGGGGTATTCCGAATGTGTAAATTTTATGCGCACGCGTGAGGTCGCGATCGGTATGGAATATGAACTTGTGGGCATGTTTAGACATAACCGCCATTAGTTTCAAGTGTTAATAACCCGAAATCTGGCCCCACCATCATACTTTTTCTAGGAATACTGGCTATTATATAGTCCCTATCACCCCGATATCATTATTGTTACCATGAATTGTCACCCTCATACAGTTGTACGTGTTGCATAATATTGTGGTTTATGTGTTATAACAATATCAGGTATTAATACCGAATTCGCCACTGTCGTTCTTTCATTGCCAAGTAATAGTAGTAGTAGTAGTACTTCTTTATTTCCTCCCATAGGAGAGTAAGACATGTACATTTAAATATAACAGGCATAAGTATGTGATACTATACAGTCATGTGGGCAAATGATATAATAATAATAAGTATATACAGTATATACAAAAAGAAGTTCATTATGCCAAGCGCGTGTTGCCTACGGCCATCGCCTTACCCACCGTTGAACCATGTTCCCATTACATACCAACGTCGGCTCCCATGGAGACGATTTTAATATGATGCGAACGTGTGTCAGCAGTTAAGCAGTCTGGGCACATGGATCAGTTGCCTAAGGCCACCCACGTCAGGCACGATGAAAGCATCTCTTTGCTCGGTACTGCAGTCCCTAGCACTGTTTCTTGGTATTTATGCTACTTAATTACATGTAAGATAATAGCTCAAGGGTGCTGCCATATAATACATGGACCGCAAAGCTACATTATAACACTTTACTCTCTGATCATCGCTAAGTTAAAATACCGGAACATCGGAAACCATTTCCACCACCTGATTATGAGCATTTAACTCGCATAACTCGTCAAAGTGTGGATCACCTAATAGTACGGGGCGCCAAGTGGGACATGGCTCAATTTTGTCAACAAAATTCATTTTTGTGCCACAAAATTCAATTCTGTGTCACAAAATTCACTTTTGTGCCACAGAATTCAATTCAATTCTGTGTCACAAAATTCAATTCTGTGCCACAGAATTCAATTCTGTGTCACAAAATTCACTTTTGTGCCACAAAATTCAATTCTGTGTCACAAAATTCAATTCTGTCAATTCTGCACACGCATGTAAGAAAGACTACCATTGGTCAGAAACTGCACTGGAGAAATGGGTCACGGTCGCCGATCTACACATTCAATGTCGATGATTCATTTTCTCATTCTGCCGATGATTCATTTCTCATTCTGCCATTTTGCTTCAACTATCTCCAAACAGTCAAACGTTGACAAACCCATTCGTATTTAAACTCATTTGCGTTATAATTGTACACATAATTCATGTACATGTAGATCTCCCGCGAGTACTGACGTCATTTATTGTATATCGCAAGGTACATCTGCCCCAGTTAAATCAATAATACACGCGCTGTGACCTGTGTTCTGACTGCTGTCTGTGTTTATAAACAGAATGTGTGTATTGGGCCATTTGAGGAAACCATTTGTAGTATTTGTGTAGATACCATGGATACTAAGATGGTGTATACTGTAAATAATGCATGTAGACACATAGTTGCGAACACGTAACTTCGCAACTAGTAGACACAGATCCAATACCATTTGTTTATTCGAGCATAAAACGTTACCTGATAACTAGAATACCAGGCTAGTGTATTTTAATATCAAGTTTATCAGGCTCGGCTCGGAAACGGTAGGAATTCCTCGGCAAGCCTCGGCAAGCCTCGGAATTCCTACGCGTTTCCTAGCCTTGCCTGATAAACTTGATATCCAAATACACTAGCCTGGTATTCTCTATATATGGGCATGCTCTCAGGTCTAGCTATGTCCCGGCTACTTTATGTTTGACCCTGTTTACATAATTGAGGGAAAATTCTGAATATTTTTCTTATTTCTCCTTCAAAGTATATATGCTTATATGGTGTGACCACTCATTTGTAATCATAATAATACCAAAATAACTGTCCATAAAGAAGTATAATATTGATATATTGGGTTATATTTTCGCATTGAAATATTTAAACCTGCAAGTGTACTCCACCATCTAATAAAATGGACTAAGGCCGATCTCAACCAATCAACGTAGAGATGACATAGACTATCCTACGCAAACTAATTTTTGTGGACAAAAATGAATTCTGTCCCACAAAACTGAATTTTCTTCACAAAACTCAATTCTGTCTTACAAAATTGAATCCTTTATAACAAAAATGAATTTTGTATACGAAACGTATGCAGAATTGAATTTTGTGACACAGAATTGAATTTTGTGACACAGAATTGACAGAATTGAATTTTGTGACACAGAATTGAATTTTGTGACACAGAATTGAATTTTGTGATTTTTAGTGTTACAAAACTCAATTTTGTACACATAATTAACCTGTCCTGCGTGGCGCCCCGTAAATAGTGTATGTAGACCACACCACATACGTTGCAAAATAGGATGCTCAGCGATGGACTCGGTGCACAGTTTGCATCTTGGACAGTGCTTGGCGTATTTAGTCGAAAACAGTTTACCAATGATAATTGCACCAGTTTTACAGTACGGTAGATAATCACGATACAGTTGACTGAATCTCCAAATGCCGCAGGGAATGTATTGATTGTGTGTCCTTACAAATCCAGCCAAGTTTTCGTCGTCCTGTAGGCGTTGCCGAAAATCATAATTAGCCTTCTGTTGAATTGTAGTGTTAATAATACGTTTCCAAGAATCAATTGGTGGAAACACTGCCGCGCTAACATATTCATGCAGAACGGGCGTCAAGTTGTATTTACCGAATATACGGTAAATATCCGGCATAAATCCGAGAGTCTTACTGGGTTCACTGAGAAATGTAATGAGACGGTTAACAAACATCAGTGTTACCTTTTTAGAATTGTTTAAGTTGCACAATTGCCCGAACAGTAATAACTTTTCGTTTGTCAATTTCAAGTTATATAGGTAGTAATCCAATACAGCTCAATGCCACGTCTGTTCGTGTGTACCGACCCATCAACTGCATGTATTTAACACACTGGCAACGTACGCATTCCAGAGATTTGATATGCGTGTCTGTTAAATTGCACCATAACTCACAGACGAATAGTGCTCTCGGTAACACTATTGTTTCATATAAATGTTTGATTGTAATTGGATGTAGTCCATGTTTGTGCGCACCACAACCTGCAAGGCTGAAATATGTTTTCCTGAGTTTAGAACACGCCTCGTGGATGTTGTCATTAATGTTCATATTCGTGTCGCATATTACCCCGAGATGTACATATTGGACCGTTTCTTCCACAACGTGGGAGCCAAGACGCCAGGTAGTCTCTATTGTTCTCATTGAATACCAAGACTTTGCACTTGCCGGAGTTATACATGTACTGGTCCTTGATTGAATTTTGGTAACATATATCCATGAGTTTATCTAGTCCATTTTTAACAAGTGACACCACTACCATATCATCGGCGGAAGTTGGGCACCCATAGACGATAGCTTGAATTATTATACTTTGTTCAGATGATTCTAATGTGTTCATCAAGTCGTTGATAAAGAGTAAATATAGTATCGGGCTGATTACTTGCCCCTGTCTGGTACCTTGACTTATGGGGAACCAATCAGATTTATGTCCTTGGGACGCAACTATAAACGTTTTCAAACATGTTCAATTTTATTTTGAATAATCGAAAGTTAATTCCGGTTCTTAACAATTTCAACATCAATATACTGTGAGATACTCGGTCGAACGCTTGTCGAGCATCTAAGAAGCATGCGTATAATTTAGAATGTTTTTCTTTGGCGAATCAAACACCCTCCAGTAGCACGAATGATGTGATGCTGCAACTGATGTTTTGTTGAAATCCTCCTTGTAGATCATGCACATTAATGGCATCGTCTCTGTCGATAATGTTTAATATACATTTTTCATAAAGTTTTAAAATTGTAGAACACAGAGATATTGCACGATAGCTATTTGGATCACTTCTGTTTTTATTAGCACCTTTAGAGTGTCGAAATAATTCCTCTTTTGAGTTCCGTTGGTGTATGTGTATATGTGTACATGTTTTGAAAGAGTTTTGTAATGACTGCAACTAGGAGCGGTTCTCCATATGTAATGTTTTCATAATGTATGTCGTCATTTCCACAAGCCTTTCCCTTTTTGCACGTTTTCAGCATGTTCTCAACTAGAGTTTGATCTATGGGCACACGGTTCACATTTACACTGTCAGGAACCCGCGATTTAACGTTCGACAACGTTTAACGTTGATCACACTTGGCTAAGTAGTCACTGTTAAAGCTGTCGTTCTGTGTTGGCGAATACAGGTCGGTAAAATAAGACATTCAACCTCGATTAATATCCACCGGATTATTGCAGACTGAGTCATGGAACTTCATTTCAAAATTTGGGTTATGTTTACGCTTTTTCCTTCGGTAATGTATAAGCTTCCAAAAGGCATTACTGTCCAGTTCAGCTGTCAAGTCAATTTCACGTTCCATTTCATTAATATATGCCTCCACGGTAAAGCGGCCCTCACATATCAGCCGGCGTCCGCGCGACTTTTCTAATCGCAGGAGTCACCGGGAGATTTAGAGCCCGTGGATGAATCGGGCGAATTTCATGTCTGCGACGTGTGCCCTCACATATTAGACGTGGTCAAAACTAAATTTACAGGTGCAGCTATAAAGATATACAGGTGTACCTGTAAATATACAGGTGCAGCTGTAATTATACAGGTGCAGCTATAAACGTATTTTACAGGTGCAGCTATACATTTACAGGTGCAGCTGTAAAAAATGCAGGTGCAAATGTATATTTTATAGCTGCACCTGTAAGTTTAGTTTTGACCCCGTTTGTACATATGGTGTACGAACGGGGTCAAAACTAAATTGTACTTTTACAGGTGCAGTTGTATTTTTTACAGGTGCAGCTGTATTTTTACAGGTACATCTGTATTTTTATAGCTGCACCTGTAAATTTAATTTTGACCCCGTTCGTACACCATACGATAGGGCGTCGGCCGGACGCCGCTAGATAATCTGGTGGGCGCAGGCTGATCAAAGAACAGATCGGTAGGCGTCCTGGCGGGATCGGTGAGGGGGCCGTGAGGCTATCGTAGGGTGGCCGTGAATATCCCACGGCGCCCGGCGGATTTTTTTCCAATAATTTTAGTCAAAATATTCATGCGGCCGCCAGATCAGTCGGTCGGTTTCCGGCAGGCCGCCGGGCGGGGCCCTAGTGACGTGTCTACGGGCTTGCCACGACCTAAAATCGCGCTTGGAAAATCGCAGATTTGGAAATCGGGCAGCGTCCGGCCGGACGCCTCGCGAAAATGCCCTTTTTGGCCCGTTTTATGAGTCGCGCGGGCGCCGCGACCGATATGTGAGGGCCGCTTTACTCTATGAACACGCCTAAATGTACATTTAGCAGCCTTATAATTCCGATAACTTGCATAGGCGTTGCCTCGAGGCCGTCATTCACTTATCCAAATATGCCGTTTTTGTTCCATGTCCTTGTGTAAGTTGGTAAGTTCACTGTTCCAATAGGGTTTTATGAATGGCTTAAATTTAGATGTTGGGATACACGTATTTGTCGCTGAACATATAGATGTTACTACCGTACTGTATAACTGGTCAATTTCATCAACTGAGTTTATTTCATTTGCCATAGCCTCGTGTAACATTGTATCTGAAGTGAGGTGCAATCGGTATCTGTATATATACTCTTGTTTGACAGTTGACCAATTTATAGTACGCAATGGCACCCGGTCTTTGACTCGGTATCATTAGATCTGGGTCCGCCACTGAGTAACTTGTAAAATTGCTATTTATGCAGTTAAGGAATTGTAGATCGTGTTCGAACAACCAGTGTTCCGAAATTCCACATACATCTACATGCCTTTCGTCAAGAAGATCACTCAAATAGCTAGCACTCGACATAATGCCCGCGGCATTCCACGTGGCGATTTATATTGTTTATACCTGTATTTATACAAATACACCTGTATTTATATAATGTCGATTAGTTGGGAGTTCACGGCAGTTGACCTGTTTATAGAACATGGTATAACAAGGGTCAGTCTAATATTACCGTTTTACGCTGGTGGTTTCCAATTAATCACAAGGTTTGAAGTTTATAGTGGTCCCCGGTAAACGTGTTCGTTGAGAATTATATTGCCGCGTGGATACAGACTCTTACCCGGCTCGTGTGCAGAGGGGGCGCGACGGGTGCGTACGCACCCCCCTTAACCATTTCAACACCACATGCATGTATAATGATATTGGCAAAAAGTGTAGATCCAGATGAGCCGGCTCGTGACGAGCCGTCTCATCAGGCTCTGCACTTTTTGCATTAATTTTCATAATGATAACACCCCATGTTATTAAATGGACTAGTCTGAAAATAAGTTTGTGATGATTGAATTAGTTGCAAAAGTAACATATCAAAATCCATTCCAGTTTCTTAGGGGTGAACGTGTTAACCTGCCGAGTAGAGGTCTGTCAGCGAAAATAAAATGTCTAGCCCTTCGCGCCGTCGATAACGCACCCCCCCTAAATTTATTCCTGCGTACCGGCCTGTATACCTGTAAATATTCAGCCATGACTACCTGAGAGATAATACAATATGTATGTAGCCGAATTCAAAAGAATAGTAAGTGTACTTATCTCGCTGAGTATACAACGAGGGAGTAATTATTGAATATTCACTTAAATACATTATTTCACATAGAACACATGTCTGTTTATACAATATAGTTGATGATTAAAATATGCAACTTCGTTTGGTTTATTTATTACATTACCACATCCATTGTTTTCGTTGATTACATTTCTTTTTTATTTCATCAAAATAAAATTATTAATTAATTATGCATTAATTGAAAATTTCTCCCCCACAGTGGAATCTATTTAAACCGGACACCAATAAAACACCTGTGATCTTATTTTTGATGAGTTTCTTTGTGAATTATATCAGGTGATAATGTCTGTTTGTGATCGCATAGCACACAACTATGGCTCATAATGATCAAATGCCTGATTTAAAGTGAAACCTCTCTAAGACGGTCACTCTGGGGACCTCACAGGGTGTCCGGTTTAGAGTGGTTTGACTGTATACTTAGCTACTTAGCGATTTTGGTGATTAGACTACAGACGTATTTCCGGTTATGTTTATTTTGTTGCTAGAAGCAGGCCCGTACGCAGGAATTATTTTAGGGGGGGGGGGGGGGTGCGTTATCGACGGCGCGCAGGGCTAAACATTGTGTTTGCACATCCACGGACAGACCTCGGTAGATTAACCCTTTTACCCCTAAGTAACTGGAATGGATTTTGATTTGTTAATTTTGCAACCAATCTAAATCATCACAAAATGATTTTCACACCAGTTAATTTATGAACATGGAGTGTTTTTGTTCTCAAAATTATGAAAATGAATTGCAAAGAGTGCAGATCCTTATGAGACGGCTCGTTACGAGCCAGCTCATCTGGATCTACACTGTTTGTAAATACCACTATACATGCCTGCGGGTTAAGAGTGAAATGGTTAAGGGCGGTGCGTATGCACCCGTCGTACCCCCTCTGCGTACGGGCCTGAGAATTATTTCGTTTGGCAAATGAGGATCTGATACACACAGGGATTAAACCACACATTTTGGGAAGGGGCCCTAGATATATATTTTAGGAAAACAGCACGTGAATCTGGTAAATTGGGAAATGTGACATGCTTGCAAATTTTGCAAGTAAAATAGTAGGTTGCACTCAGACACTTCAAACACTTCCAAGTGAGTTGTAACTGCATTGAGATTCTTTCTACTGTATTTTCTTGAGTAAGTTATCAAGTTTATGACCATTATATTTGTGATGACACTTTGTTTTACTTCTCAATTGGGAATTTATTTTACATTTTGGGAAAAATAAAAGGCCCCTAGGCTTGGGGAAGGGGCCTATATAAGGCCCCTGGAGGCATGGTAGTTTACTCCCTGACACCTCACTCATACTAACAATCCCATCAATTTAATACATAACTGTGACGGTAGAAATGGAGTTTATGAGTTTTGCTGCCAGTGTAGATCCAGCTCAGCCTGAGCTACAATAATTCACCTCCGATATGTTATCTACGGCTACAATTTTACCCATACACAAAATGTGCGCAACCGAAATGCATACCCAAACATGTTGCATGTAGATATAAATGTAGTAAACTGTATATGTTATGCCTTTAAACAATTGATCTTTCATGTACAACGAGTATATTGCCAAACATATTTATATCGCTAACATATCAAGCACGCCGAATAACCGATTGCAAAAATCACTCTTCCATGCGTTACATTAAATATATGGGGTGAAATTGCTACCCTCGCGAGAGGTATGGAGCGGGTTAGCAATTTTGTAAAAATTTCTAGATCAGCCTGTGCATTCGCAGTCTGATCAGTATCTGCACTGATCGTCATTCCATCGATTTAACAGCCATGCATCGAACAAATAATCCCAACAGCTCGTTATCAGGCTACAGGAGTGTGGTACATGTACAGTCAACGATCGTTTACTCGAAGTCCGTCGGACTGTGATAAATACTTTGAGCAAACAGAAATTCGACGTAACGAAATCTGAACAGGACCTCGAAATATTGCCATACGCGTTACAGGATGCAACTCCCATACGACCTGTGACGCACGGAGTTACACTTTTGCAACTATAATGTGTTTACTTGCGTTTGCCTATACACGCATGTGTGTAGTCGAACTCAGTATACGCGTCTGTATTATCAGGGTGGAACAAGAAACGACAATTCAAAGCAGTAGAATAACATTTTATGCTTAGTAAATAGAATAGATAATAGAATACAATTGTATTGAGACTTAAACTATACAGTTTCTCGTCTACAACATGTTTGTACATTTGTTCACGTGTCAGATTCGATGTGCTAACATAAATGTATATGCTATTTCAATATTTGAAAAAGGAATACATGTATTATACTGCACAATATGAAACATCATCATTAATAAATAAAACATGTAAACCGTTTACATTTTAATTGGTGTCGAGTAACAGGTAAACAAGTATAGTCTTAGATCCGGTAAATTGGTGCCGCGAATTCGCACTTCGAGTGCAAACTGACACGTTGACTTAACGAGAGAGAAATACCACACATTCCTGTTTTCGGGACCTATCAATTAGTTCGAATTGGCGAAAATTCGACGTAACGAAATTCGACGTAACGGTAGCCAGTTACATTGTGAATAATAGGATCTGAAACGGACTTGGACACAACTTCGACGTAACGAGGGAATTCGACTTAACCGACTTTGAGTAAACGAATGTAGACTGTACTTGATCAGGAGCTACACTGGTCACAAATGATATAAACCACATTTCTCCAGTCACAGCCACATATGTGTATATAGGATGAATTGAAATAATTACAAAAACACAAAAATAATAACTATACTCTCGAACATACATGTACTGTGTTTAACAGTGACGGTCAACAGTTTGTTGGCTCTTGTTTGTGGACATGAAATGTAATTGACACATGAATCAGTGTGGAAACATTTAAAAATGTCGTCTATTATGACATGCATGACTAGTGATATAAATTATTTTTTTGCCTGGCATAAGCAAAAACAAATTGAAACAATTTACAGGCCAAAGCTATTGTCTTCGAAGTAAGCAATTATGTGATCATGTATATTTGTTTTTACCTGCAGTTGTTCACATAATAGTGTCGATTCGCACGCATGAGTTTGCGGCCAATGTAGCCACAGATCAGACTGCGCAGGTCATTTACTATGAGTCTGCGACTACGGTCTGTTTCACGAAACCTGCCTAAATGTTACGGCCATATAAACAATGCAAAAGCAGTATTTGTTTCGAATATAGAAAATGTTATCAAAATCTAGGAATGAACCTTCTTTTTTCGTGGGTCTCAAGAATGACATATATTTGTCGATGAAACACCTGTTGAGTTGCTATCAAACATCACATATCTTTATCACGATGCAGCCATGATGTATCGGATACTCGTCGGCGATGATAAAATTAATGTTGCGCAATTGGTAATGAGGCGCGCTTCTCACCAATACGGCTCTGGTTCGATCCTCGAATTGGGCTATACGCTATATGACATGCTGGTAGTCATATCTGACAAATAGATTTTCTCTGGCTACTCTGGTTTCCACCCACATCAATACCATCATTAAGCCCACATCTTGGTATCGAAAGACTTTGCATAAGTGCCCTGGTATTCTTACATGTATTTTTGACTTGACATTCTCAACAAGTGTACCGGAAGAAATATTGATATCGGTTGAGTCCGTGCACAGTTCAGCCTCGACCAATCACATTCACCAAGTACATGCACGGACGTGGCATCCCAACTGTAGCTTATTTTACCAACATTGCAAAGTATACTTATCTAGCAAAGTATACTTTGAGGGAGAAATTTCAAATTTAAGGATAAATTTATTAATTCTTATTATACTGAATTTATTACATTATCACAGCCATATTGGCTGTGATAATGTAAAAAATTCATTATACTAATTCTGCATAGTACGTTTAATCATCAGATATATGCATTCGTTAGTTCTATATGGAATATTGCATTTCTGGGAAAATAAATGATTGCTCCCTCAAAGTATACTATGCTAGATAAGTATGCTTTGCACTTTTGATGAAATCGGCTGCAGGTCACATACACCATAAGCCCCATGTATCCAGTCAGTCCAGTGTTGGTCACGTGATATAAACAAAGTGTCAGTGGCCAAAAATGTAAACAATATTGGGGGACATGACGAGGTTGGAATTTTCTTTCTTAGGAGTAAGTAAATCTATTGTGTAATTCAAACAGAACCAGTACAGACCGGCTGCAGGTTATGTACAAGTAGGTCCCACAGCATCCATACGAATAGTGAACTGGTGATAGTAGGTGAGACAGGCCTTATTGGATGGGTGTCTATGCCGCTGTGCAAGCTAAGCTGGACCGACGCGCTCACTTAAGATATCAATATAACGTTTGTTTTCTGTCACTGTCCTATGGCACAGTCATTCTATATATGGGCCGCGCTCTGTGAAAACCGGCCTTAATGACAACATTTTCGATTTGCATGTTTTTACATTTTCTGATGCGGACACCTTTCAAAAACAATATTCTGAAAAGAAAATGCAATTATGTTTTAATAGTTTTTGTTTTATCTCACTTTTTGTACCACCATGTGAATCACGCACGAAAAAAAACGTAACGTCATCGAGAAAATGACGTTATTGAAACGCTGACGTTTGTACAATGCAAGACAACAGCCTACAGTAGAAATGCGTGTTCATAGACTCATTGACTGTGCTTGCTGTACACTGTATTTGCTGATAAGGTACACTAAATATATCTACAAGTGTTAGTATCTATGCTATCAAACACTGAACAGAATAAAACTATGATATGTACATGTAGTGGTGAACAAATCGAACGCACAACTATCGATTTTAAATCTATAATTAGCCGACCTGTGGCTTGTAATTTGCCACCATCGCCATAATAGATTCATATACGTGTGTCGTCAGAAAGATACAATGTAATTATTTCAGAATTGACGTCATTTACAGTTAATTGTGATCGTCATATTTTGATTTAGGCAAAATACGTCACCAAAGACCAAAACACTAAACGGCATTCCTGGTGTTGGAAATTGTAAATTATATGCACGTAGTATCGGTGATTGAAACAAATGCATTTTATTTCTGTGGAAATGAATGACCAGAGGGTAGTCGGACACCTCCTGGCATTTTTAAACAAAATAAAAATCGACTGTCCATTCCCCAACTCTCGGAATTAAATTTACATCTCAGAAAGCGGGAAGAACATTTTCCTGTGTCGCCAATATGACTGGCGGACGGGCTAATGTACATGCACCCCGTACTAGCAGGTAGCAGGTCTATGGGAAAATGCTGCATATAATTGTTACATGTCCCGATAAAAATACTGGCAGTATATGCTCTCGTCGGAAATAATTAATTTGAAAATGAAATGTGCAATTTAGTTTTGTTGTGTTTCAGAAAAAGTACATTCAGCGCCTTTGTAAACAAAGAAACAGCCATGCTAAAAACAAGGGCGGGTTCACGTAGGGGAAACCCCGGCGCACCCCACCCCCCACCCTAAAATTTGGCGAGTAATGATATTTTTGCTCAAAATGCGCCATAACGCATCAAAATGGGGTGTAAATATCAAACATATTCCGGAGGGCATACCGCCGGACCCACCTAGCAGTCTCCCCAGCTCCGTTTGGTCGAGGAACAAACGATGCTAGTTCGAAAGTATAGTAAACTATTTCAAAATCCCCCCACCCTAACCTGAAATCCTGGATCCGCCCCTGAAAAGCACCATGGCGTACGTACATATAGTTTGCATAACACAGTCAGTGATTTACACACTAAATTTGTCCCGATCACAACATTGTTTTTTCATGAAATGACGCTCCACACCCTGCGACTATTGTTCGAAGCGGCTCATTTGAATGTAGACATGTTTAATGTGTGCATGTGCGTTTGCTTTATATTATTTGCATGCTTCCGACTAGAACGGCCCTTTGATAACAAACAAAGCACGCATGCATACGTGCATTATTTAGTACAATGTAGAATAATGTAAAAAAATTAACAACAATCTGGCAAAGTCGGACTTCTTAAATGTGTAAATGTTGGAGACATGTGCATCTGTGCAGTCTGATCAGTGTCTGCAATGATTGCAAATATACCAGTAAAATTACTATACATTCACATAACCATATTTACAAGTGGTCATTTTAAAGAATATTTACATTGTTATCAAACGGCAATCGTACATGGAAGTGGTAGCAGATACAGATAGAAATCTGGGGGCCGTTTCACTAAACTTCGTACGACTAAAATGTTCGTAAGTGCAAAATTATGATAGTCTGTAAATTTCACATTAACAATGTTTTCTTGTAAATAATTATTGGATTAACATTTATTGAACATAGGCTGCATATGCAGCCTATGCTCAATAAATGTAAATCCATAAATTGAAATTTACAGACGATCTTAAATTTGAACTTACGAACATTTTAGTCGTAAGAAGTTTAGTGAAACGGCCCCAGTAGGCTACATGTACGTCCTTGGTGGCTACAATTATGTATTAAAATTATCGGATATAATCATGATTATTGTGTCGCAGTAAATATGCATGTGACACAATACCAACGCACTAAATACTAAAACATGTTTGGCCCAGTGTCACCATGATGCGATATCGATGGTCTAGTAACAAAAGGTCGTAACTGCTATGCTAAAGCATAGTAGTTACGATCTTATGTTACTAGACCATCGATATGTCAGGAGCGGCGTATATTTTGGCACTACCAGAAGTATACATCTGTGATACGCTTATTTTTCTGAAAATTTCCAAATCGTATTTTTATGTTGACTTTTGAAACATTCGACAGGCGAAACAGTAAACTAAACGAATTAAGCCCTGTGCCCAGTTCTATTTGTTACATAATACTGATTCTGTGATGGTGTTATCTACAAATTACCGGTTGTATGGTTATTTAGTTTCAAATGTCAGGGCACAAGTCGTCCATATATTCTACAAAAAATAATCGACAAAATCACTACGTGTTTCCTTGAAGGAAACCGAAAAAACAGACAACTGTATGAAGCATTAAAATGTTTGTGAGCCACAACTAGTAAAGCGTACGGTTATAAATAGGACAACGTCAATTTATTGCCATGACGCAACTATTTCAAGTGTCAAAATCCGACGAGACGTTGGTAAATTTAAGCGTAACTTTGCGACGTCATTTTCAGGCTTTCATGACGTTGTCATTAAGGCTGGTTTTCACAGAGCGCGGCCCATATATATATGAGCCGCGCCGTGCGAAAACCGGGCTTAATGACAACATTTTCAGTTTTTACTTTTTCGCGTATTCTGAATTGTACATCTTTTAAAAGCCATATGCCGCAAAAATAATAAATGTATCCCAATTATTTTTAATTTTAGAAGTATTTTTATGACGCGTGTTAAAAACTTATATGACGTTTTAGATCAATGACGTCGAAATGACATAGAGGATATTTGTTTTCTTCAGTGTAAGATCGAATTTTATTTCATCGAGTGGACGAAAAATGTCGGATTTTTACGAGTGGCGAAGCCACGAGTGAAAATCCGACATTTTTCGTCCACGAGATGAAATAAAATCGATCTTACACTGAAGAAAACAAATATTCTATTTCTTTTATGACTATATAACGCCCCTTTTACCGATTTTTGCATTATTTAATTATTTTATGTTCCCGCTAGATACCTCCAGTTTCAGTCGTAACCCGTGGGGTGCCTCAAATCCCAATTTTGTCTTTGACACGCCGCATTACAAAGTAGTTACATTTTTGTGGAGGAGATTTATCACTAACAGAACTATCCCGTGTCTATAGAAGATACTAATTCATATTAATATGAAAAACTGAATACGATTTAACATAAATTAACAATTCGATGTGTATACTTTATGGATTTTCTACGCAAAAAAAACACCATGGCAACAGCAAAGTGCGGAATAATATGTTACATGATATATAATCATGAATATATAATGAGGCGAGAAAACGGAAAGTGCCGCCATCTTGTATTTTATGTTCATTCCAACTAACGAGAATAGTGTCACAACAAGTTGTTTAACAGTGTTTTTAACAGAATTGGATGCCTGCACACATTCCCTATGCACTGTCGCTGTAGTGCTTTAGTCTTTGACAAGGATCACAGGCGAGGAATGAAGTGGATAATCATATCGTGTTACGAAAACTGATGTCGCCATAATTTTTAGAAACAACGGTCAGGATTCGTGGTATTTTTTTTGGATAGCGACTGGTTCGTTAAAACGTGAAGCTAACATTTCCGTTGAATGTTGGATGAACAAACAATCCTGGAGAGATGACAGACTGGTTGGCGCCTTGATTAATATAATATTCATTCGTGCGACATGTGTAAAGTAGGTGGGTGGGGTGTGTTTTCTCAGATGTTGTATTTTAGATTCTGTTTTTTGTTGGTTACAAAGTATGTCGGAGATGTTTCTTGTTTGCATAAGTGTTCAAATGGCTGCAGTTGTTTAAATAAACTGTTAGCATTTTTTTTGTATTATTTGATTTTGTGGCACTTCATCATCGTCAACTTTTGGATCAGTTTTTATTCTGGCACTGAAAGGAACAATAATAAAATTAATTAATTGTTAATTCTCAAGTTAATTTTCATTCTGTTTCGATTTTTCAAACTGAAATAACTGGTATGTGGACAACTCTCGGTGTTTTATCTTTCTTTTTGAGACATCCTGTCAAAATGTAGTTGCGAACGGTAACTTGCATTCTACTCTTGTACCATCCGTAGGCTGAGTTACGATTCCACTCATATGTCTTCTCTGCAGAATAGCGAAGCAGATCTGACTCGCATTTTAGCAGTTAATTGTGACATATTATTTTCGGAATTTCCATCTGAAAAAAATATTAGTAATAGTATTATAAAAGTAATAATTACTAATAATTCTGAAACAAATTTTACTATTGTAGAAGTTTAACACAATTATTTTTGGCCTTTACAAAAAATGGACTCCATCTTAACTTTTACGTGTTGGAATTTGGCTGCCGCTGACTGGATCACTTGTTGATAATAGCTTAAATTTACTTATCAGATCAACTACATATGTACATTTATGTCATAAGTACTTGAATGTTAATTATTTTCATATATTAACACTCATTTCAGTTCAAAAATATATAAAATCTTTCACAATTAACTGCTAAAGTGCGAATCGGACCTGATTCGCTATTCTGCAGAGAAGGCCTATGAGTGGAATCATAACTGTGGCCACGGACGGTGCGGGAGTAGATTGCAAGTTACAGTTCGCAACTAGTTAAATTGAAGATGTTTGTTTACTTATTGCTCTCTGAAAATAATGAAAGTGCACGATGTATTTGGAGGTTATTTTCACCACTAGCATTCAAAGAGTTAAATTTGACATGCTTTTCTCTGACTTCTGTAGCATAGAGATTTAGGATAAATGACAGAATTCTGAAAAATATTTCAGTGTCGCTCTGGTGGATTACACAGAAAATGTCAACGTTGTCGTACAGGTTGTAAATGTCCGTTCTTGGGGCGACTGTTCTTTTGAATTTAAAGTAGAACAGTTGTGTCGCAAGCATAGATACAAGCACCTGATTCATCACGGAGAATTTCAAGATCAATAATGAAGATTAACAATTCTAATGGAATTCCATGGATTACACAGAAAATGTCAACGTTGTCGTACAGGTTGCAAATGTCCGTTCTTGGGGCGACTGTTCTTTTGAATATAAAGTAGAACAATTATGTTACAAACATAGATACAAGCACCTGATTGATCACAGAGAATTTCAAGATCAAGAATGAAGATTGCTGGATATTTTAAGATATTCAATTCATCAAGTTTTATTTGTTATTTTGATTGCCATTAATCTTTTTTTACTAAACATGCTAAATGTTGGGCAATGGTGTTATTTGAGGGTCCTCATGTTTAATTCGTATCTATTTGCGAAAGCAAATTGTCCAGTTCCGCGATTTCCTCCTTCCTCCTTCGGTAGCAGATAACAAATGTTGCTCGATGCGCGCATCCAGCAAGGGAGCTAATCGCCGGTGTACAAGGGACATAATCATGCAACTACTAAAATTCCCCAGTTGGGTGGGGCCTAATTTAGTTTAAAACATAGTTTATTCCATATAAGTACAATGGGCGGAGCCTAAGAAAGTAGTTCGGCAAAGCAGTGAGTTTTCGAAATCGATATTTCACGGCGAATCTGGTATTTCACGGGTGTAAGATGGATTTCGATTTCACTGGTAAAACACGGTAATTCATGGATAGTCATTAAAGAAGACGTTTTTATCAACGGCGTATACAAGGGGTGTTGATAAAATATCCGGACAAGTCCTATAGATGTGTCATCTTTTATGGCATATCAACCAAATTTGGATATCTCGTAGCCTGGTCAAGTGTCTCCCAAGACAAAGTATGAAACTAATGTGTATGGCTCGTGTTGCAGTTGCTAATGTAACGTCATGTTTTGAATTTCGTATGAATACTTTTCAAATAAGGCAGAGTGAGAAGTGTTGGCGTTTCCCTGTTGTTTGCTGCTGTCTGAAATAATTTTGGGGAATAATATCGACATTATTTAGCATTTCGTATGCGACGACATATTTTAAAAATCTGACATCATGACCGAAAATGATGTAGATTAACGACGGCCAGCGATTATCTTAAAGTTTGTATTTTAACACAAAACACGAGATATTGATGATGAGAGAAAGTCCATCAACGGGATGAAAATATGCGAACGATACAGTCGGATAGACAATGGACATGAAGGTGCGAAAGGCTAGGCCAGACATGGATGTCAAAAAGTGACGTCGTCAGACGTTGTGACGCACAGTAAAAGTCCTGGTCAACTAACCACTTTTCGTGAAATGCCAGATCGGTTGAAATCATTGTGTGATTAAAAAGATTTAAATATGAGGATACATATGGCTAGATGGATCCCGATGATGGTGAACATGTAGCAGAAGGCCAGGCGAGTTACCAATTTCTCTTGAGTTTTAGGATAGTTAAAGTGACATCTGTACATTTGTCCAATTGAGTGGTTACAGTGGATGAATCTACTATCAAATATCGTCGATTGAGACGTTATTCAATCCTCCATATTCGCCCAATCTTGCGCTATCTGATTTCATTTTTTAATACCGTACACGAACAGCCGCATAAAGGGAATCCACTTCGACAACGTCAGCAATCAATAATGTTACTGCTGGTATTTCAGGTGGTATGTTTGAACAAAGGTGCATTGCATTGCCTGACTTAGCTGTCGGAAGTGCATGTATTATAAAAAAAAGATTTTATACCGTTTATTTTGAAAAATAATAACCCATTGTGCGAGCACGAATGAAAACATGGACATGTTATTCTTCTTTTGAACAATAAGGAGCATAACATTAACGTAACGTTATTTTGACGCTGGGTTCCATATCGCGTGAAGACGCTGCGTTGGTAACGATATAATTGTCCATGATATATTAGTTTAGTTTAAACAATATTTATTCGACAGTATATGGTACAATACAAGGTATACAATGACAGGGATATGAAAACCAGCGTGAAGCTTATATGAATTCGTCTCCCACAAGGTGGATGTAAAACACGAATGTGGTACAAGATAGTTAAGTGCACATACAGGCGAATATACATGTTGAAATAGCCTAAGTGGAATAACTTTGTCTTACAATGATGTACTTACATAATGAGATTGACAGTGTTTAAACCTTAGATTTATGACATGAGAATGCGTGTGGCTGTGCTTCAGAGATGGTCACCAAGCAAATGAGACAGGGACACGGGAGTGGGGGGTTACATGTGGAATCGCACATGCCTTTCCCAAACCTCAATATTACCCTCTCACGTTCCGTGGACGGGGAGTCGCCCCCGAGCGGCGTAAATGGATAGTGCCCGGAAGTTGTCGTCTATTGTTAGGATGATATGTATGGTATATTTTGGTTGTCTATGTTGGAATGATATTATGATGCTAAAATCTATTTGTTGCTGTTATGTAGTTTTGGACACTTATAAACATTTTGTTATTTTGATCGAAAGTCAAGTGTTCGTTTCCGTTCAAAAGATTTTCAGTTGACGGAATACATGGAATATCAGTGAGGTACAATTGTCGTTGGTGTTGATATTGTCTGCATGATGTGAGAAAGTGACTGACAGTCTCTGGGGCGCCACATGTACAGAGAGGTGAGTCTATTATTGATTTTCTGTAGAGATCGTAATTTATGGAACTACAAGACATTCGTAATCGAGCGTGTAGGATTTGGTCTTTTCGGGTACCCACGTTAAACAGAGGGGATGATTTAGATGTATCTTTGTTAAGTCTGTATTTGAAGCTGGATATTGTTGGGGCGTATCTGGTAGATTCTGGTAGACTTTTCCAGTCTCTGATAGTGGATGGGAGGAAGGAATTGGTATATTGCTGGGTGCGACCATATAATGACGGTATATTGTTTACATTTCTAAGGGCGTAACGCTGTTGTGTTTCGGTAGGTATAAGTGTTGTTAAATATGTTGGTGTTAGGCCATTCTTCATTTTGTAGAGTTGTACGAGCTTGTGTTTTTTTCGGCGTAATGAGAGAGTTTCCCATTTAAGGTCTCTATATAGGTTGTCAATGCTGCAAAGTTTTGTTGCACCTGTTACAATGCGTGCTGCCTCGGTTTGCATAGCATCGAGGTCATTTTTTAGATAGTTTGTACAGTTGTCCCAAACAATGTTTCCATATTCGAGTAGTGGGCGGATGGTTATGATATAAAGGCGTTCAATGCTTGTTCTAGTTAATGTGAATTTGAGCGATCTTAGAATTCCTATCCTCTGCCAAGCTTTCTCTAAAGAACTTGAAATGTGTGCTGTCCATTTACCATCGTCAGAGAACGTTAAACCTAAGTGTTTGTGTTCGGTTACAGTGTTTATTACAGTATTGTTCATATAAAGATCAGGATGATAGGACTTATTTTGTTTTTTTCGAAAATATCATGGACTCGGTTTTTGATGGATTAAATGTTACTAACCAGTTTTGTGACCATTGGTGCACTGTGTTAAGATCGACATTTAGTTGTGTTGCGGATTCTGATGGGTCGTCTACAATGATGTATAAGCTTGTATCGTCTGCAAATAGTCGAATTTTAGAGTTGATAGTTTGAACTATATCGTTAATGTAGATAAGAAAGAGCAAAGGGCCCAAAATGGATCCTTGGGGAACTCCGGCGGTTACATTAGACCATTCAGAAGATGCGTTTAAGTGTACTGCTCGCTGTTTTCTATCTGCTAGGTACGATTTAAACCAGGAAAGAAGGTTCCCGGTCATTCCGATTGAGGAGAGTTTCATTATAAGGCCGCGGTGCCAGACTCTATCAAATGCTTTTGAGATATCGCAGAAAACGGCTCGGGCTTCTTTACCGTCATCCAATGCTTTGATGATATCGTTGTATATATATGTTAGCTGGTTGATCGTCGAGTCTCCTTTAATGAATCCTGATTGAAGAGGCGTGAGAATGTTATTGACAGCTATATAATTGTATAAATGCTTGTGAATGCATCGCTCCATAAGTTTACCAATACAGCTTAGTAGGGATATGGGTCGGTAGTTCTGCGGATTTGATGGGTCAGCCTTTTTAAATATCGGAACTACGTTTGCTAGTTTCCATGTAGAAAGGAAATATGAAGATGCAATGAGCTTGTTGAAGTATGTGGCTAGAGGCTGCGATAAGACTTCGGAGCCTTCACGAAGAAGGCGCGGGCTAATTAGGTCGGGACCACATGCTTTAGAAGGGTCGATGTTGGATATGGCACCACGTACATCTTGGGGTGTGAGAAAAATAGTCGAAATGGAGTATGGTGGTGTTTGGTCAAGTGTAGGTAATTCTGTGTTGCTGTCATCTAGTAATGATTGCTTACAAAAATAAGAATAAAGCATTTCGGTTTTTTGAGTATCAGTCGTAGCTTCAGATCCATTTTCAAAAAGCGAGGGGATTTGTGAAGATGAGCTGCGCTTGTTTGTTAGTTGCTTAGCCAGTTTAAACCAGTTTTTTTGCATTGAAGTTATTATCATTAATTTTATCTACCAATTTGGTTTTAAATTCGGCCTTGCACTTACGCAGGGTGGTGGTTACTTCATTTCGTATTTTACGGAAACATGCCCACGTGTGTTCATTGTTAGAAGTTTTTGCCTTTTTATGTATTCTATTTCTTTTCCTTATAAGTCTACGTATAGTGCAGTTGAACCATGGTATGTCGTTAGGTCTTATGGTCACCATTTTGTTTGGGATAGAATTTTTAGCGGCGTTCGTGATGATTTCCGTTATTTTGCTAGCCACATTGTCTAAGTTATTTGACTGATGAGTGAATTCCCAGTTTGTGTTTGCTAGAAATTCTCTATATTTATTAAAGTCGCCTTTGTCGTATAGCAAAATGTGCCTCTTATAAGCAGTTATTTTGGGCTTATCAAATTTTAGGACGGTTACAATTGGGCAGTGGAAACGTATTAAATCCGGAATAAACGGATCCGCAACGAATGATGTTAGGACATGTTGGGTGTGTTTAACGAACATCAGGTCAATTAGTGAGCTGGAGTGTTCAGTAAAGTGAGTTACCGTTGTGATTAGTTGCTCTGCGCTATAAGATGTTATAAGTCTATTGATTTTATTTGGAGTGCCGTTTAGAATATCAATATTAAAGTCGCCTGTGACTAGTATGTTGTCAGCCGGCTGGTTAAACGCACGGTCAACGCTCTCTTCTAGAAGATTCCATTCGGTATTATTAGAGTTGGGTGGTCTGTATATGCCGCCTAGTAGTAATTTACGGTGGTCAATATATAACTCGATCCAAAGTGATTCGAGGCCATTGATAGAAAGGTCGTTACGTTGTTTTGCAAAGAGTGAGTCGCGAACATATATTGCTACTCCGCCGCCGATTCTGTTTTGTCTATCACATCGAAATGGAGGATTAAAGTTAGGAATTAATATATCTTCGTTAGGTGTAGTTTGTGATAGCCATGTTTCAGTGAAAACAAGGACGTCGTAAGGTTACGATTCGATTTCCAGTATATCAAGTTTGCTGGTTATGCTTTGTATGTTCAAGTGCATAATGCTAAGGCCCCCGTTGATTAGATTTATATATGATGACGTCGAGATGTTGGATGATTCATCGGATAGTTCGGAATGCGAGCTAGGACCAGGGTTGGGATGTATGTCACCTGATAATAAGATTTGTAAATAGATGTGTGGAGTTGTCTCATGATTCCTATTATGTGTTATCGTGATAAGTATGAGTATGCTAGTTAGGGCAATTAGTGTCTTGAATAGTTTGGATTTGAATCCTTTATTTTGAGTCAGTGAATTATCATTAGGCGTGAACCTCCTTGTTGACAAGGCGGCTATCCGACATAGCTTGGACGTAAGTTTGAGCGATATTACTGTGCTATACAATTTTAGCGATGAGTCATTGTTAACGCGTGTAAGGAGCATAGTTAGAGTTGTTATCAAGAGACGATTTCTATAGGCACTATTCATTCGTAAGCCTGCACGGCGTCCCCGCATCGGGTCTATGTTGTTTGACATTATGTAAGTGTAGATTAGACAGACCGACCCGGGGGCGCATCGCAGGACAACCCGCCCCGGGACCAGCTCCCATCCCACGGAAAGAACTTGGGGACTCTTCGAAGCACAAACCACAGCTTATATGAATGCAATGCGAGGTGTATTACCTCGATAATGTAGTTAAGAAACATGCCAAAAAAATGGGTGGGGAAGGGGACGTGCTCAATGTGTGTGACGAGTCAACGTGTAGGCATAAATCAGTGACGATGGCTAGACATTCCAGGTTTGTGTTTATCATGGTTAAGTGGTTCAGTTTCCGATGTCCAAAATGAGTGGAATTCCCGAAACAGAGCTCAATATTTACAGAAGACCAGTTCAACAGGGTACAAACCATGGAGTGATATATGTCTTGATATGCTGTTAATATGTATAACTGGATTTAGCTCTCAAGTATCGGACGTACGAAACTGTACATGAGGGCCAAAATGCAAGTATTGAATATGTTGTACATGTATCACAATTATGACGAGGTCAGATTTTCGACGTATATGCGAGTTGGACGTATAGTTGGGGGAACCTTAGGGAATGAGCAAGGTACCAAATGGTTAGGATCATACTGCCATGTTCGCCATTGGGTCTCTGCTGCTGTTATATTAATTTCTGAGAACCTGATACGTGTTAAAAGGTCGTGGGAGTACACTAAGTTGTAAGAAGTATGCGTTTCATTTTCGCCACCAGCAGCCCACCTACCGCGACTTATCGTGTATTATAAATGTCTACTTAATAATATTTTTTTTACATTGCTTTCTACATAAGTGTGGACATACAATGGTCGAGTGTGTCCGTATCAGGAGCAAGTTGGCCGTGCTCGGCTGAGCGAGCAACCCAATGAAACGGCTCTCCCTCGATTGGGGGAGGGCGGTTATAGGAAGTTAGCTTGTCTAATGTTGGACGGGTGTGCCCCTCCGGTGTCCTCATAGCGAAAACGAAATATGAGAACGCCAGACAGACATGCGCGTGTAGTTTTATTTCAGCTCAACAAAAGTCGGGAATTTCTTTAGGACAATATAGAGTCGCCACAGGAAAGCGTATTCACCCGTCGGTGTCCAGTATTGTCGTGATTACATGTAAGCCATTTTACCGCTAACGATTGGGCACACGGGCGATGATTTGAACATGGGAAAAGCAAGTCCAGTATGTTGGGACCAGTCTATTGCACATAGTATGGGATATTATAGTGTCGATGTGGTAAATGCAATCGAGTACACTCGGTAAGCAGGCTGCTAGTCGACGAATTGATAGGCATATAAGGGAATATAAAATAACAGAAACACGCATACATGTAAACATACCGGCGAGAAGGACATCACTACAGTACTTGTCCGAAAGTATACTAAAGCAGTACATACGTATAGCCCTGGTACGTACGTATAACCCCTAGTGTCAATGTCGTAAGGTACCAGTTCTCGTGCACATGTATTGACGAGTATTTACAATACTATGATTTGCCCTAACACGAAAAAATCAAAAAAAAACAGGCTTACATCGTCTCGTCGACCCGCGTTCTCGGGTACAAAATACTTTACATAAAGGTCGACACTGGACAGTCTGGGTCTGCTTTGGTCTTATATATTGAGCAAAAAAAGAAAGTTCACTGTCATTAATGTGTAATAACTGTTTAATTTCATAGATATGATCGTTATAGGCACAGTGAACTTTCCTTTTTCGCCGAGCATAGTGTAAGAATAATTCATGACATGTGTGGCGAATTCAGACTCCGGTTAATCTGCGCAACTGGTCAGGGCCTACACCCTCCACTGATCTTTTGATGGAGTAGTATTGAATTTTGCGGCAACGTAATAAGACATGACATAGTATGTGATTGTGCATAACTGACTCTATTCTGATCTGGTGCCAGGTAAGTGGCTATGGTCATAAGGTACTATTTCATAGCACAGTGAATCGTACCTGAGCTAAATGGCGATTACGGCTGACATGTTTCTAGAGGGTGGGCTTAGATGCATGTTACTGTGAAGAAAGGAACGTTGTACTACATACGATCAGTGTAGCCCCAGATCAGCCTGCGCGTCGGCGCACTCGGATCGAGGCCTACCCTGTTCGTGTGTCAGGCAAGGGGCAATATTCATGCATTAGGCAAAACGTATAGAATCATACAGTGTGAGTGTGCATACATGCCTATAATCCCTAGTGGCATATAGTGTCAAGCTTGTAAGGTACCAGATCTCGTGTACAGGTATTGAGTAATTACAGTACTATAATTTGTCATTATACGAAACAAGAATTCCGCGGAATCAAATGTCTCGCCTTGTCCCGCCGCCTTGACCTCGAGCCTGGGCCAGAAAGCAATTTGCACTGGCCCGAACATATTATGCAATTATTGACTAGTGAGCGACAGAATATCGGATTATATTCTATGGCTCACTAGTCAACAATTGTTTTAGTATATGATAATAGTCGGTATATAGCACTTACGACCTTATGCTACTAGACAAAAATGGAAAAATAATTTGAAGAAAACAAACAAGAAACGAGGCCACTTTTTGTGACTACATGGCCGTGGCCTGCATGTCGCGCCTTGGGGCGAGGCATGGACACTAAAAATAGAGATATAGTAGATGGAAAAACTTTAACCGGACACATGGACGGACGGACGGATGGACGGACGGACGTATGCCAAAATGCCGACTATATCGCGCTTTCCGCAAGCGGGCGCGACAATGATGATAAACACCCATGTGAAGTATCAAGGTAATGGGTGAAGCAGTTGCAGAGATATAGTACACAAAAAAAATCAAAGTAATTTGACCTTGACATTGGGCACAGGGGCCGCACGGTTGGACTGGAAATCTTAACATTCATTGTGGACGCCGCCCGCCCGCCTGGCTTTCGCCAATCCAATAGCATGGATTTTTTCCCAAAAAAAACCTGGTTAAAAATGGAAAAAAAGTTTAAAAAAAAAGTTTAAAAATTAACAAAAAAATAATGCTCGCTACTGGAGCCCAGAATTTTTATAATAGTCCTATATTTATCTACATATCATATCTGCACAGGTCCACATATTGCCACAATATTGTCAACACAGTTTACGGAAATGTAATACCCAGGTATAATAATAATTTACCTGTATAAATTACCTGCAATAATTTAGCTGGACATTTAGTGGTCAAGCTGGAAATTTGCACATGCTTGCACATGCAGAAGTGTTCAACTGGAGAAGGCTATTGTTCTCTCTACAGGTAAGGTGTACAGAGCGCACGAGAAAACGGGTCTTCATGCATTAATGTTCAGTTTGTAGCATAGAAAGAAATAGAGTTTGACCTTGACCCCGGAATTTTTTTTAATAGTCCTATATTCATCTACATATCATAGTAAATGTATGTAGAAAGTTTGATGACTGTAGCTGATAAGGTGTTGAAGTAATGACCGTAACACGAAAACTTAACATTGAATGATGACGACGACGACGCCGACGACGACGACGCCGACGACGACGCCGACTCAGGAAAAGCAAAACCTATGTCTCGCTTTCCGCTTCGCGGGCGAGACAAAAACAGGCTTACATAGTCTCGTCGACCAGCGTTCTCGGGTACAAAATACTTTACATAAAAATCGACACTGGACAGTCTGGATCTACTTCATACTGGTCACATAGTGTAAGGAGGTTAAGTAGTAAATAAATACTTCATGACATTTTGTGGCGGGTTTGGTCTCCGATCAACCTGTGCAACGGGTCAGGGCCTATACTATCCACTAATATGTTGATGGAGTAGTATTGGTGGTTTCGGGACAGTGGTAAAAGGTATTGTACTACATTATTGTACACAACTGACCCGGTCCTGCCCTGGCGGCAGGTAAGGGGCTGTGGTCACAAGGTACCAATTCTCACAGTACAATACAATCGTACCGGAGCGACATGACAGTTACGTATTACATTATCCATGATATATTAATGATGAGTTGTGCATATGAAATCGTTGTAGCATTTATCAATCATCATGGATGTGAATTTTCAGTTAACCCAAGGTATATGGATGTTGCAGCATACTAATAATGGTTATTCAACCAACATTGCAAATCGAAAACTCTTACAAGCAACCTATCCGCGATGATCGGTGGCTGGTAATAATGTGATGTGTTGGCAGTTTCAACATTAGCCACACGAGTGACAGTACAACTTTATGTACATATTGTGCTTGCAAATCTTCTAAGATTATCCCGCGGGATCATAACCCAAACAGCGTAAATATAATATATAGTTGGACGTTGCAGTTGCAGGTTATGCATATGGGATGCCCAGCCCCCATATAAATCCGCCACAGCTGGAAGCTCACTTTAGATATGTTTGACGAATGACTTTCATATCATGTTAAAGTTGTGTTATTTTAATTACTACAGACCCACATAGATAGAAAGAAGTGATAAATTTCTTTTTCATTTCATTTCAATATGAAATACATTTCAGACACACCGATTGGCATTCAGGGATGAACTGTATTCCCAAGGGGCGCTTGTCACCAAATCCCCACCCTTCGTCGCCGGATCATATGAGTGTGCCCACACGTAATTTTCACGTTAATTGTTTTCTATTCAAATATTATATCATAAGGATGTGTACGGAATTGCTGTAAAGGAAGTTTTTTTTTTGCAGATATTGCATGTGTACATCTGCAGTAGGCCTCTTATAACATTAACTTTGTGACAAAACACGACGTCGGGCAGATTTTGTAACGTGATACCTTGTCATTGTTGACAGGTGTCTTTCTTGAGGATCGCATTACCATCGCCTGATTCAGACATACATTATTATGCAGTCAGGTGATAATCTGATGATTTGATACTACAAATCGTGCGAAAAGCAAGTTTATGACCATCAAATTTCCAATTAATTTCAAGACTTTTCGAAAACTCCACCGACCTCACTGTGTGTTTTGTGCATTATGTATTGCTTATGCACAAACAATCAAGAAGCTGCATTGAAATAACTGATTCTAAATCTATTAGAGAGATTTTGATGCATTTATTTTGCCAAATTCAATACAAACCCCGGATATATATATATGTTATTATATAGCTGCATGTCTACCTCCGTTTATGATAAAATGAGTGGCATTAAAGGTACATACCCATGCAGTAGGCACAAAATGTTCTTTATAACAGAGACAGCTGAGACATTTTCTAGCAAATAAACATTCATTCACCATTACCCCACCTATGGATTGTCACTATTATACATTTTATATCAGCGGCGATAACCGTGTTTCCTTAAAATATTAACGGACATGACTAAGACTAGTTCGGAATCAAAGTGCAGTGTAAGCGAAGACTTCGCTGATATGTAGCCAGTTAAATTATGCGTTCACCATTTTGAATTCAGCAGAACAACCGACGAAAAAGAGAGACAAAATCAAAGAACGACAGATAGGCGATAATGTACAGTATCTCAAGCATTTCAAGTCATTGATGCTGCGAGGAACTCGTGCAAGTATCGTTGCTATACTATTTTGTCACGACACCATGGCCATAACGTCAAACAAGGATTCACGTTCAGTGACGTCACAAATACGTGACGTCACGTCATGACGTCATAATATGTGTACTGAGGTACAAGGCATCGCGTCTCATATTAGTGAACGTTTCAGTAAGTTATTATTTTCCGTTTTCTGTTCACACTTAATGTTAACTGACACTAGTAAACGTAAATGGGAGGGCAAAATGTGAAATTTTACGGCGTTGTTAGACAATTTGAATCGTCGTTTTTCCGACGTCGTTTACCGCTTTTCATGACGTTGTCATTAAGCCCGGTTTTCTTATGGCGCGGCCCATATATACAGAGTTAAACCGATGAAAGCTGAAACACGCCGAATACCTGTGTCCTATATCCGCCATATCGATAACAAAAGCAATGTGTCATCGTTCAGAATTCTAGAAATATCAGTTACACGGCCAGTATTACATATGGGGCGCACGTTGAACAATGAAAACGAACAATAGCAACCGGAATCAGTATTTTATAACAATATATACACGTTGTTTAATTGCTCTTGGACTTAATAATAATGCATACTGATACAATTTACGGATTACTGCAGTAAAAGGTGGGTGTTCTTGTGCTATTTTGTAACAAAGGTGGGCGGTAATTGTTTATATCAGGGTTATATATGTTTACCGTCAGAGAAGTGCATGCTTAACTCTTTCACCCCTAGGTAACTGGAATGGATTTTTATATGTTAATTTCCGGACCAATCCAATCGTCACAAAAAGATTTTCTGACTAGTTCATTTATGAAAAGGTGTTGTTTTGTTCTCAAAAATGTGATTATATCAAGAGCTATCAACCCGGGTTGTTATTCATATCCGGTAACACGTCTCCTGGTCCGTTCCCGCCATGTTTATACTTCTCACAAGTAACGCGTTACTTCTCTAACGCGTTAGAAACGGCACTTATGACATGAAACGCCACTCATATGCGGCTTCCACAATATTCCGTGTTCGTGTTTAGATCCATTTCTGTTACTGTATAACCTAACCTAGAATGACATACTGATTTTTGGCGGGAGACATACTGTCTCCACGCTATTGGGATCGTGATTCTGGCCGTTTGCACGGGTCTACTTTCGGAAGTGGCTCTCTGTTCATCGGGGGACGTCTCAATAGGCTCAATTTGCGTTCGCAATTAACAACAGTCAGGTGACATTTAAAGTCAGCGAGTGAACTGAAAGCAAGTTATTAATAGCAACGGCAATGCTCAACATTATGTGTAAAATAGTTGGCATGCCCAACTTTACTATTGAAGAGAACAAATTGCTGTTATTGAGACGCCCCCCTTGTGGGTCTACTTTCGGAAGTGACTCTCTGTTCATCGGGGCACGTCTCAATAGGCTCAATTTGCGTTCGCAATTAACAACAGTCAGGTGACATTTAAAGTCAGCGAGTGAACTGAAAGCAAGTTATTGATAGCAACGGCAATGCTCAACATTATGTGTAAAATAGTTGGCATTCCCAACTTTACTTTTGAAGAGAACAAATTGCTGTTATTGAGACGCCCCCCGTATCGTGTACCACGCAGTCGCAATGCGACGTCGAATGCCATTTCTTTTTCATATTGTGGTTTACGGGCGATTTTCGAAAAATTACCCTCTGGGTGAGCGAAACAAAATTCATGAAAACATTTTGCCGTTCATGCAGCATACACGTATGTAGGCCTACGCCCAGTCATAATTTTGAAAAGATTTCACATAATATTATGTCACACCTCCAGAGTTCCTGTTGGGTATGCAATTTGGATTACTCGGTTTGTATCCCTATTCTGCAAAGTGCCGATTGATTTTGGCCAAATAAACATACTAAAAATATGAAAAAAATTCTGGTTTCCCAAGCAGATCTGCCCAACACTGGACAGGTGACGGGATTCTACAAGCAAACTGTGTTTGTGGCCTAAACCTGGCACTAATGAATTGGTCCCTGCCTAAACTCATCGGGATTATTTTACAGGACTACTAGTTTAAAGATACATGCCCACTCAGTAGGCACAACATGTTCTTTATATGAATTAAATAAGTTTAATTGTGTCACTATTCCACCAGTTCTAAAATGTATGAGTGCCCTCAATTTAACAATTTGTTCCCTCGAATTTACAATTCGTTCCCACGATATAATAATTTGTTCCCTCTAATTAACAATTCGTTCCCACGTAATGACAATTCGTTCTCTCAATTTAACAATTCGTTCCCACGATATAACAATTCGTTCCCACGAATTAACAATTCGTTCCCGTGGGAACGAATCGTTAATTCGTGGGAACGAATTGTTAAATTGAGAGAACGAATTGTTATTTCGTGGGAACGAATTAATAAAAAAAAAATTATACTTCCCCTGCGGGGCTCCGTAGGTTCCATGGGGCCACCGGTGGGGTTTTGGGGAATTAAACATATTAACCCTTAACATGCTGAATTAAATTTTGTTTTCTGCTGTTTATGCCCCCGCCACCGAATGGTGAGGGGGGCATATAGTGTTACCGGCGTCCGTACGTACGTACGTACGTACGTACGTACGTCCCGAAACCTTAACGCTGGGTAAATGGCTTATAATTTCTATTTCCTTGCTCGGATCTGCTTCACATTTCACACACGCATTGCTCCAATGGTCCTCTACCGCCCTGTGACAAATCCACATTCATCCCGCCCCCGCTAAGCCCAGGGTCAAGGTCACAGACTTGGTGCTTTTGAAACCTTAACGCTGGGTAAACGGCTTATAATTTCTGTTTCCTTGCTCGGATATGCTTCACATTTCACACACGCATTGCTCCAATGGTCCTCTACTGCCCTGTGACAAATCCACATTCGTCCCGCCCCCGCTAAGCCCAGGGTTAAGGTCACAGACTTGGTGCTTTCGAAACCTTAACGCTGGGTAAAGGGCTTGTAATTTCTGTGTCCTTGCTCGGATCTGCTTCACATTTCACACACGCATTGCTCCAATGGTCCTCTACCGCCCTGTGACAAACCCACATTCGTCCCGCCCCCGCTAAGCGCAGGGTCAAGGTCACAGACTTGGTGCGTTTGAAACCTTAACGCTGGGTAAACGGCTTATAATTTCTGTTTCCTTGCTCGGATATGCTTCACATTTCACACACGCATTGCTCCAATGGTCCTCTACTGCCCTGTGACAAATCCACATTCGTCCCGCCCCCGCTAAGCCCAGGGTTAAGGTCACAGACTTGGTGCTTTCGAAACCTTAACGCTGGGTAAAGGGCTTATCATTTCTGTGTCCTTGCTCGGATCTGCTTCACATTTCACACACGCATTGCTCCAATGGTCCTCTACCGCCCTGTGACAAACCCACATTCGTCCCGCCCCCGCTAAGCGCAGGGTCAAGGTCACAGACTTGGTGCGTTTGAAACCTTAACGCTGGGTAAATGGCTTATAATTTCTGTTTCCTTGCTCGGATCTGCTTCACATTTCACACACGCATTGCTCCAATGGTCCTCTACCGCCCTGTGACAAACCCACATTCGTCCCGCCCCCGCTAAGCGCAGGGTCAAGGTCACATACTTGGTGCGTTTGAAACCTTAACGCTGGGTAAACGGCTTATAATTTCTGTTTCTTTGCTCGGATATGCTTCACATTTCACACACGCATTGCTCCAATGGTCCTCTACTGCCCTGTGACAAATCCACATTCGTCCCGCCCCCGCTAAGCCCAGGGTTAAGGTCACAGACTTGGTGCTTTCGAAACCTTAACGCTGGGTAAAGGGCTTATCATTTCTGTGTCCTTGCTCGGATCTGCTTCACATTTCACACACGCATTGCTCCAATGGTCCTCTACCGCCCTGTGACAAACCCACATTCGTCCCGCCCCCGCTAAGCCCAGGGTCAAGGTCACAGACTTGGTGCGTTTGAAACCTTAACGCTGGGTAAATGGCTTATAATTTCTGTTTCCTTGCTCGGATCTGCTTCACATTCCACACACGCATTGCTCCAATGGTCCTCTACCGCCCTGTGACAAACCCACATTCGTCCCGCCCCCGCTAAGCGCAGGGTCAAGGTCACATACTTGGTGCGTTTGAAACCTTAACGCTGGGTAAATGGCTTATAATTTCTGTTTCCTTGCTCGGATCTGCTTCACATTTCACACACGCATTGCTCCAATGGTCCTCTACCGCCCTGTGACAAATCCACATTCATCCCGCCCCCGCTAAGCCCAGGGTCAAGGTCACAGACTTGGTGCTTTTGAAACCTTAACGCTGGGTAAACGGCTTATAATTTCTGTTTCCTTGCTCGGATATGCTTCACATTTCACACACACATTGCTCCAATGGTCCTCTACTGCCCTGTGACAAATCCACATTCGTCCCGCCCCCGCTAAGCCCAGGGTTAAGGTCACAGACTTGGTGCTTTCGAAACCTTAACGCTGGGTAAAGGGCTTATAATTTCTGTGTCCTTGCTCGGATCTGCTTCACATTTCACACACGCATTGCTCCAATGGTCCTCTACCGCCCTGTGACAAACCCACATTCGTCCCGCCCCCGCTAAGCGCAGGGTCAAGGTCACAGACTTGGTGCGTTTGAAACCTTAACGCTGGGTAAACGGCTTATAATTTCTGTTTCCTTGCTCGGATATGCTTCACATTTCACACACGCATTGCTCCAATGGTCCTCTACTGCCCTGTGACAAATCCACATTCGTCCCGCCCCCGCTAAGCCCAGGGTTAAGGTCACAGACTTGGTGCTTTCGAAACCTTAACGCTGGGTAAAGGGCTTATCATTTCTGTGTCCTTGCTCGGATCTGCTTCACATTTCACACACGCATTGCTCCAATGGTCCTCTACCGCCCTGTGACAAACCCACATTCGTCCCGCCCCCGCTAAGCGCAGGGTCAAGGTCACAGACTTGGTGCGTTTGAAACCTTAACGCTGGGTAAATGGCTTATAATTTCTGTTTCCTTGCTCGGATCTGCTTCACATTTCACACACGCATTGCTCCAATGGTCCTCTACCGCCCTGTGACAAACCCACATTCGTCCCGCCCCCGCTAAGCGCAGGGTCAAGGTCACAGACTTGGTGCGTTTGAAACCTTAACGCTGGGTAAATGGCTTATAATTTCTGTTTCCTTGCTCGGATCTGCTTCACATTTCACACACGCATTGCTCCAATGGTCCTCTACCGCCCTGTGACAAATCCACATTCATCCCGCCCCCGCTAAGCCCAGGGTCAAGGTCACAGACTTGGTGCTTTTGAAACCTTAACGCTGGGTAAACGGCTTATAATTTCTGTTTCCTTGCTCGGATATGCTTCACATTTCACACACGCATTGCTCCAATGGTCCTCTACTGCCCTGTGACAAATCCACATTCGTCCCACCCCCGCTAAGCCCAGGGTTAAGGTCACAGACTTGGTGCTTTCGAAACCTTAACGCTGGGTAAAGGGCTTTATAATTTCTGTGTCCTTGCTCGGATCTGCTTCACATTTCACACACGCATTGCTCCAATGGTCCTCTACCGCCCTGTGACAAACCCACATTCGTCCCGCCCCCGCTAAGCGCAGGGTCAAGGTCACAGACTTGGTGCGTTTGAAACCTTAACGCTGGGTAAAACGGCTTATAATTTCTGTTTCCTTGCTCGGATATGCTTCACATTTCACACACGCATTGCTCCAATGGTCCTCTACTGCCCTGTGACAAATCCACATTCGTCCCGCCCCCGCTAAGCCAGGGTTAAGGTCACAGACTTGGTGCTTTCGAAACCATTAACGCTGGGTAAAGGGCTTATATTTCTGTGTCCTTGCTCGGATCTGCTTCACATTTCACACACGCATTGCTCCAATGGTCCTCTACCGCCCTGTGACAAACCCACATTCGTCCCGCCCCCGCTAAGCGCAGGGTCAAGGTCACAGACTTGGTGCGTTTGAAACCTTAACGCTGGGTAAATGACTTATAATTTCTGTTTCCTTGCTCGGATCTGCTTCACATTTCACACACGCATTGCTCCAATGGTCCTCTACCGCCCTGTGACAAATCCACATTCGTCCCGCCCCCGCTAAGCCCAGGGTCAAGGTCACAGACTTGGTGCGTTCGAAACCTTAACGCTGGGTAAATGGCTTATAATTTCTGTTTCCGTGCTCGGATCTGCTTCACATTTCACACACGCATTGCTCCAATGGTCATCTACCGCCCTGTGACAAATCCACATTCGTCCCGCCCCCGCTAAGCCCAGGGTCAAGGTCACAGACTTGGTGCGTTTGAAACCTTAACGCTCGGGTAAATGGCTTATAATTTCTGTTTCTTTGCTCAGATCTGCTTCACATTTCACACACACAGTGCTCCAATGGTCCTCTACCGCCCTGTGACAAATCCACATTCGTCCCACCCCCGCTAAGCACAGGGTCAAGGTCACAGACTTGGTGCGTTTGAAACCTTAACGCTCGGGTAAATGGCTTGTAATTTCTGTTTCCTTGCTCGGATCTGCTTCACATTTCACACACGCATTGCTCCAATGCTCCTCTATCGCCCTCTGACAAATCCACATTCGTCCCGCCCCCGCTAAGCCCAGGGTCAAGGTCACAGACTTGGTGCGTTCGAAACCTTAATGCTCGGGTAAATGGCTTATAATCAAATATGCCTCGTTTTCTTTGGCTGCCAGCGGGGGCATTCGTGTGCCGACAGGCCACATTTCTAGTTATTTTTTATTTTTCATAGTTCTCATAAAAAACATGGGTTGATCACATGTGAATCATTTCCATTATTCATGATTTTGAATGCCGTCCGTCCGTCCGTCCCCGTCCCGGCCCCGGCCGATGTTTTATTCGACCCCGGTGTCATGGATTATCTCTCCCTTTTCGACTTAGAATTTCCCAATTTTGCCTTGTAACTCGTGAAACTTTTAAACCGTAGTAGCTACTGACCTGAAACCTAGTATGTAGCTTCCTTATGATGAGTAGATGTGCAGAGTTTATTTCGAGTTTTATTCGACCCCCGGGTCATGGATATATCTCCCCCTTTTCGACTTAGAATTTCACCATTTTGCCTTGTAACTTGTAAAACTTATAAACCGTAATAGCTGGAGGCTTGATGCTTGGTATGTAGCTTCTTTATGATGCGTAGATGCATAAAGTAAATCTCTATTTTTGCTTTGACACTGAGCCATGGATTATCTCCCCCGTTTGGACTTGGAATTTTACCTTGTTTTCTATCAAAGCGATATGTGGGGCATCTCCATAGTTATGAACGGCTTCACTGATTTTGAAAATATTTGGCCACAATGTGTGTCTAGGGATGCTGCTTTGCTTTCCATACGACCCACGTCCGACCACCCAAGGTCAAGGTCACTGAGGACTTATGTTCACCTTGTTTGTAAGGCAAAAATGTTTAAAAAAAATTACTTTTTTCGATAACTCATCAACCGCTCCACCGATTTTGATATTTTGCCACAATGTGTGTCTATGGATGCTGCTTTGCTTTGCATACGACTCACGTCCGACCGCCCAATGTCAAGGCCACTGAGGTCTTATGTTCACCTTGTTTGTAAGGCAAAAATGTTAAATTTTGTTTTTACTCTTTTTCAATAACTCATCTACCGCTTCTGATCACCGATTTTGATATTTGGCCACAATGTTTGTCTAGGGATGCTACATTGTTTTGCATACGACTCACGACCCAAGGTCAAGGTCACATGAGGACATATGTTCACCTTGTTTGTAAGGCAAAGAGTTTGTTCTTTTCTTTTTTCAATAACTCATGAACCGCTTCTAAGATTTTGATAATATTTGGCCACAATGTGTATCTATGGATGCTGCTTTGTTTTGCATACGACCCACGTCCGATCACCCAAGGTCAATGTCACTGAGGACTTGAGTTTTGTATTAAGGCTGCTAGCTAGGGGATTAGATTCGTTTAACGATGCCAGTTCTTGTTTCTATCAACAACAACATAGTTTGGCAGTACTTGGAAACATATATAAAGTACTAGCAAACCATTAACAAGGTGTGGTTACAACAACAGAATCCCCCCCCCCCCGATTCAAAGTACGTATTCTTTTATTTTGTCCTTATTATGTAACGGATTTTTATGAAATATGGCGCATCAAACGCGTCTTGTTAAGCTGCATTTGGTGGTCTCGGTACTTTGGCCAAAACTTCTGTCGTTTTTGCGACGAATCGATTTCCGTGTAGCTGATGAAGACGCGTTTGCTGCGCCATATTTCATCAAAATCCGTTGCCTATTAAGGAAAATATCAAATAATACTTACTTTGGAGTGGGTGCGTTTTCAACACTTTCAGCCATTGTTGTTGCTGTTGTAATCACGTGATCATGCACCTTGATTAAAGTATTCATAAAAACAGGTAAATTATTAAACCACAGCGGACGACCATTTTCGTTTCCCGGATTCTACCAGTAGGGGTGGTAACGTTACGGTCACAAAAGGGGCACTATGGTAACATGGTCAGTATAGGGGCAGAATAATGGCCAATATAGGGGCACTTATAAACATGTCATATAAACACTCACATCTATTTGTAACACTGGTACGTATATAAGGGGACACTTGTATGTCTATCAAGAGTTGAGATAAAGGATCTTATGGCATTTGTAACCAGTATGAGCACAGAACAGCGTGACTAACAGTACTAGTGTAACACTAACGCTAACGCCATGTAAAGGCTAACGTCGAGCGGTAACTTAGTATAGTGAACGAGGGAACCATTGTACATGTGTCACAGTTATAACAATGGACATTACGACATTTGTCACCTGTGTAGCTCCAGACCAGCCTGTGTAACAGAACAATCTAAAACAACTATATGACAATTATACTGTGCTGTATGTGACAAATATTGGCATGTAGTTACATTCGCGACACTAAAATGGTCCAAATATGGGAACTTATGTACATGTAGTATATCATAAGGAGGCGACGGGTGGTAACCTTACTGGTCCGCATAGGGGCCCTCGGGTAACATGGTCCATATAGGAGCACTAAAATGGTCCCAACAGGGGCACATATGTACATGTAGTATATCATACAGGCGACGGCGGGTGGGAACCTTACTGGTCTGTATAGGGGCCCTCGTGTAACATGGTCAGCATAGGGGCACTTAAATGGTCACAATAGGGACACATGTGTACATGTAGTATATCATACAGGAGACGACGGGTGGGAACCTTATTGGTCCGTATAGGGGCTCTCGGGTAACCTGGTCAGTATAGGGGCACTTAAATGGTCACACTAGGGGCACATGTATACATGTAGTATATCATACAGGAGACGACGGGTGGGAACCTTACTGGTCCGTATAGGGGCCCTCGGGTAACATGGTCAGTATAGGGGCACTTAAATGGTCACAATAGGGGCACGTGTGTACATGTAGTATATCATACAGGAGGCGACGTGTGGGAACCTTACTGGTCCTTATAGTGGCCCTCGGGTAACATGGTCAGCATAGGGGCACTTAAATGATCACAATTGGGGCCCATGCGTACATGTAGTATATCATACAGGAGGCGACGGGTGGGAACCTTATTGGTCTGTATAGGGGCCCTCGGGTAACCTGGTCAGTATAGGGGCACTTAAATGATCACAATTGGGGCCCATGCGTACATGTAGTATATCATACAGGAGGCGACGGGTGGGAACCTTATTGGTCTGTATAGGGGCCCTCGGGTAACATGGTCAGTATAGGGGCACTTAAATGATCACAATAGGGGCACATGCGTACATGTAGTATATCATACAGGAGGCGACGGGTGGGAACCTTACTGGTCTGTATATGGGCCCTCGGGTAACATGGTCAGTATAGGGGCACTTAAATGGTGACAATAGGGGCACAGGTGTACATGTTTAACATACATGAGGCGACGGTGGTAACGTTACTGATATAGGGGCACTAAAATGGTCCCAATAGGTCACTTGTGTACATGTAGCATATCATACAGGAGGCTTAGCGTTACTGGTCTGTATAGGGGCCCTCGGGTAACATGGTCCGTATAGGGGCACTAAAATTGTCCAAATAGAGGCTCTCGTGTATAAGTCGTATAAAGGCTACATGTCGATGACAATACTACATGTAATTAGCATATGAGCGAACCACCGTATATGTGGATAACTTAGTTAGATGGTCACATCGAGTTGAATATAAAAGTAATGTCTATCAGCAGTTCTGCAAAAGTCGTTATAGTCGTTACACACCACTAATTTCAACAGAAGGTATCCCAGTAATCCATTCTGATTATTTTGGTCTGGTTACTATTTTCCAAAGGATATCTGCCCAATACACATCACGGTATGTGGAAACAGATAGTTTTGACTTAACATGCATACATATAGGTTGGTATTTTGTACACGTGCATGTGCACGTGCATACTGGTTCTACCAACTTGTCATCCTATTTCAGTTACCCTAGGGCCCCTATACAGACCAATAAGGTTCCCACCCGTCGCCTCCTGTATGATATACTACATGTACGCATGAGCCCCTATTGTGATCATTTAAGTGCCCCTATACTGACCATGTTACCCGAGGGCCCCTATACGGACCAGTAAGGTTCCCACCCGTCGTCTCCTGTATGATATACTACATGTACATATGTGCCCCTATTGTGACCATTTAACTGCCCCTATATTGACCATGTTACCCGAGGGCCCCTATACGGACCAGTAAGGTTCCCACCCGTCGTCTCCTGTATGATATACTACATGTACATATGTGCCCCTGTTGGGACCGTTTAAGTGCCCCTATACTGACCATGTTACCCAAGGGCCCCTATACAGACCAGTAAGGTTCCCACCCGTCGTCTCCTGTATGACATACTACATGTACACATGTGCCCCTATTGTGACCATTTAAGTGCCCCTATACTGACCATGTTATCCGAGGGCCCCTATACAGACCAGTAAGGTTCCCACCCGTCGTCTCCTGTATGATATTCTACATTTACACATGTGCCCCTATTGTGACCATTTAAGTGCCTCTATACTGACCATGTTACCCGAGGGCCCCTATACAGACCAGTATGGTTCCCACCCGTCGTCTTCTGTATGATACTCGCCATGTACATATGTGCCCCTGTTGGGACCATTTTAGTGCTCCTATTTGGACCATGTTACCCGAGGGCCCCTATACGGCCCAGTTAGAAGGGAAATAACATTACATAACACTAGTTCCAGCACATTAAAGTAACTAAATATCATAGAAACTACTGCCAATATGTGTCACATACAGCGCAGTATAATTGTCATATAGTTGTTTTAGATTGTGCTGTTACGCAAGCTGATCTTGACCTACACAGGTGACAAATGTCGTAATGTTCATTGTTATAACTGTGGTACATGTACAATGGTTCCCTCGTTCACTATACAAAGTTATCGCTCGACGTTAGCCTTTACATGGCGTTAGCGTTAGTGTTACACTAGTACTGTTAGTCACGCTGTTCTGTGTTCATACTGGTTACAAATGCCGTAAGATCATTTATCTCAACTCTTGGTAGACATACAAGTGTCCCCTTATATACTTATCAGTGTTACAAATATATGTCAGTGTTTATATGGCATGTTTATAAGTGCCCCTATATTGGCCATTATTCTGCCCCTATACTGACCATGTTACCATAGTGCCCCTATAGTGGCCGTAACGTTACCACCCCCTCTCCATTCTACGAGTTAAATTCCCAATGGAAAATCGTTTTGTCGCAGTAACATGGTAGCATTTGTATTATTTTGAAAAATGTCCTCGAAGTTTCATACTTTTCAGATTTACTCTCTTTTGGTCGAAATGATTCTAAAGTACTGTCAAACCATATTATTATTGAGAAATAAGGCAACATAAAACATCAACACCATCAGACATCGTTTCCCACACGGTTCGCACCAGCTGTCTAGACGATCTATATCACACGTGAATTCGAATAAACACAGCAGACAACACTTTCATGGTTCACATAACTACCGAGACTATCTATAACACGTGTAATTTGAACGATTATACCTTATATACATTGTAATGTGGGTATTGCACAACACGTTGACATATTGCAATCACTTAGAACAAAATTAGGAAATACAGTGGAACCTCTCTAAAACACCTGTGATCTCATATTTGATGTGTTTATTGGTAATTTATCTCGGGTGATAATGTCTGTCCATGATCGCATAGCACACAGCTAGGCTCAGAATGATCACATGCCTGATTCACAGTGAAACCTCTCTAAGCCGGACACCCTGGGGACCTCCCAGTGTGTCCGGTTTAGAGAGGTGCCACTGTAAATACAGTGGAACCTCTCTAAAACAGACACCAAGAAAACACCTATGATCTCATATTTTATGAGTTTCTTGGTCATTTATCTGTGGTGATAATGTATGTTCATGATCGCAACTATGGCTCAGAATGATCAAATGCCTGATTCACATTGAAACCTCTCTAAGCCGGAAACCCTGGGGACATGTTTGTGTGCTTTGCAATCATGAACATACATTACGATCAGACATAGCTGTCGATGAAACCAATCAAATTAGACAGACGGATGTGTCTCTTGTTTAAAGATGTTCCACTGTAGTTATGCCAGCAGGACGACAGTCGGGAGGAATTAGAGTTTACCCCTGTTTGTCCGTCCGTCACACATCGATTTCCGGCGAACAACTTCTACAGTTGTCCGCCGAATACATTACAACCATCAAGAACAGCAGTGTGTAACATATATTGTTTGCCACATATGTATGCCGCCGATCCATCCGGAGTTGTGTCCCTTTTTAGCTCACCTGAGCGAAGCTCATGTGAGCTATTGTTACCGCAATGTGTCCGTCGTCCGTCGTCCGTCGTCGTCGTCCGTCGTCCGTGAACATTTTCAAACGTCTTCTCCTCAGTAACCATTGGGCCTATAGTCACCAAACTTCATGATCATGGTCCTTAGGTAGGGGGATTACAAAATTGTTAAAATGACGTCATTGCGTAATCCAAGATGGCCGCCGTCTAAAAATAGCACAAATTCTTCAAAAATCTTCTTCTCAAGAACCGCCAACCGGATTTCGACAAAACTTGGTAGGAATGATCGATGTACAATGCTCTTTCAAAGTTGTTAAAATGGTGACCCTGGGGTCAAAACTGGGCGTGGCCCGTGGTGTCAAATTGAGGTCAAATTTTATTTTTAACCGAATATGGTCATGTCATATATCGAATCGAAGGTATCAAAGAGGCGATCACTCTGGTACATTTTTTTTCTAAATCTGATGGTCATGTCATCCAAGATGGCCGCCGAAAGGTCAAAAGGTCGTTCTTTTATTAGAGATTTCAAAATTCTTCTTCACATGAATCGCCTGGCCCATGGTAGCCAAACTTAAAAGTTATGGTCCATGGGTGAAGCCTTTTCAGATTTGTTAAAATGGAGGTCATCGCTAATCCAAGATGGCCGCCGTCTAAAAATAGCATAAATTCTTAAAAAATCTTCTTCTCATGAACCGCTAGCCGGATTTCGACGAAACTTGGTAGGAATGATCAATGTACAATGCTCTTTCAAAGTTGTTAAAATAGTGACCCCGGGGTCAAAAATGGGCGTGGCCTGTGGGGTCAAATTGGGGTCAAATTTTATTTTTGACCGAATATGGTCAAGTCATATATCTAATTGAAGGTATCAAAGAGGCGATCACTCTGGTGCATTTTTTGTCGAAATCTGATGGCTATGTCATCCAAGATGGCCGCCGAAAGGTCAAAAGGTCGTTCTTTTATTAGAGATTTCAAAATTCTTCTTCACATGAACCGCTTGGCCCATGGTAGCCAAACTTAACAGTTATGGTTCATGGGTGAAGCCTTTTCAGATTTATTAAAATGGAGGTCATCGCTAATCCAAGATGGCCGCCGTCTAAAAATAGCATAAATTCTTAAAAAATCTTCTTCTCATGAACCGCCAGCCGGATTTCGACGAAACTTGGTAGTAATGATCAATGTACAAAACTGTTAAAATGGTGACCCCGGGGTCAAAAATGGGCGTGGCCCGTGGGGTCAAATTGGGGTCAAATTGTATTTGTGACCGAATATGGTCATGTTATATATCAAATCGAAGGTATCAATGAGGCGATCACTCTGGTGAATTTTTTGTCGAAATCTGATGGCTATGTCATCCAAGATAGCCGCCGAAAGGTCAAAAGGTCGTTCTTTTATTAGGGATTTAAAAATTCTACTTCACATGATCCGCTTGGCCCATGGTAGCCAAACTTCACAGTTATGGTCCATGGGTGAAGCCTTTTCAGATTTGTTATAATGGAGGTCATCGCTAATCCAAGATGGACGCCGTCTAAAAATAGCACAAATTCTTAAAAAATCTTTTTCTCATGAACCACTGGCCGTATTTCGACGAAACTTGGTAGGAATGATCGATACACAATGCTCTTTTAAAGTTGTGAAAATGGTGACCCCGGGGTCAAAAATGGGCGTGGCCCGTGGCCCGTTTTGACCGATTATGCTCATGTCATATATCAAATTGAAGGTATCGATGAGGCGATTGCTCTGGCGCAATATTTGTCGGAATCGGATGATTATGTCATCCATGATGGCCGCCAAAAGGTTCATTTATTTGAGATTTTGAAAGTCTTTTTCTCAGGAACCACATGGCCGATGCTGGCCAAACTTCATAGGAAGTTCCGATCCTTGGGTGAAGCATTTTCAGATTTGGTAAAATGAGAGTCCTCGCTTAATCCAAGATGACCGCCGTCTAAAAATAGCACAATTTTTTTAAAACACATTAACATTCAATGTCACATTCTCCTCTGGTCTTCATGGAGTCAGGTGAGCGAATTAGGGCCATCGTGGCCCTCTTGTTTGTAAATGTCATTGGTTGCTTGTCCGGCGAACTCCGTTTTCAGCGTCTTCATACTTGGTAAACTTGACTGCCATCAAGTGCAGGAAATATCAAAGTACTGAAAGTACTGACTGGCGGGAGACAAGTAGCCACTTGTGAATTTGCATACTCAGAAATTCCTTGTTAGAAATATATTCGATGTTGATTGATGCCCATAAAATCAATATTTGATCGATTTTGTTCAAAAAATATTTTTGGCAGCATAGGTTTTTCGTAATGTGAAGAATTTTTTTTCTCATATTTTTAGTATGTTTATTTGGCCAAAATCAATCAGCACTTTGCAGAATAGGGATACAAACCGAGTAATCCAAATTGCATACCCAACAGGAACTCTGGATGTGTGACATAATATTATGTGAAATCTTTTAAAAATTATGACTGGGCGTAGGCCTACATACGTGTATGCTGCATGAACGGCAAAATGTTTTCATGAATTTTGTTTCGCTCACCCAGAGGGTAATATTTCGAAAATCGCCCGTAAACCACAATATGAAAAAGAAATGGCCTTCGACGTCGCATTGCGACTGCGTGGTACACGATACGGGGGGCGTCTCAATAACAGCAATTTGTTCTCTTCAAAAGTAAAGTTGGGCATGCCAACTATTTTACACATAATGTTGAGCATTGCCGTTGCTATTAATAACTTGCTTTCAGTTCACTCGCTGACTTTAAATGTCACCTGACTGTTGTTAATTGCGAACGCAAATCGAGCCTACTGAGACGTCCCCCGATGAACATGCGACTGCGTGGTACACGATACGGGTGGCGTCTCAATAACAGCAATTTGTTCTCTTCAAAAGTAAAGTTGGGCATGCCAACTATTTTACACATAATGTTGAGCATTGCCGTTGCTATTAATAACTTGCTTTCAGTTCACTCGCTGACTTTAAATGTCACCTGACTTGTTAATTGCGAACGCAAATTGAGCCTATTGAGACGTCCCCCGATGAACATGCGACTGCGTGGTACACGATACGGGGGGCGTCTCAATAACAGCAATTTGTTCTCTTCAAAAGTAAAGTTGGGCATGCCAACTATTTTACACATAATGTTGAGCATTGCCGTTGCTATTAATTTCCGTTGCTTTCAGTTCACTCGCTGACTTTAAATGTCACCTGACTGTTGTTAATTGCGAACGCAAATTGAGCCTATTGAGACGTCCCCCGATGAACAGAGAGCCACTTCCGAAAGTAGACCCGTGCAAACGGCCAGAATCACGATCCCAATAGCGTAGAGACAGTATGTCTCCCGCCAAAATTCGCACTGCACCTGGGGCCCGTTTCACTAAATTTCCTACCACTAAAATGTTCGTAAGTGCAAATTTAAGATCGTCTGTAAATTTAAATTGATGGATTTACATGTATTGAGCATAGGCTGCATATGCAGCCTATGCTCAATAAATGTAAATCCAATAATTGTTTACAAGAAAACATTGTTAATGTGAAATTTACAGACTTAATCATTTTGCACTTACAAATATTTTAGTCTTACGAAGTTTAGTGAAACGGACCCCAGATCCATCCGGAGTTATGTCCCTTTCACGACTCTGATTTTTAGCCGTTTTTATTTGTATTCCCGTACTATTGGATTAGCGAAAGCCGAGCGGGTGGCAGGTTGCGGCTGGCGGTGGCGTGCGGTCGACGGCTTCCATAATATTACGTTTTCGGGTTTAGGTGCATTTCTTTGTTACTGTATCACCTAGAATAACAGACTGATTTTTCTGGTTTTATTGAATATGTTTCCCAAGCAGATCTGCACAACACTTGACGGGATTCTACAAGCAAACTGTGTTTGTGGCCTAAACCTGGCACTAACGAATTGGTCCCTGCCTAAATTCATCGGGATTATTTTACACGACTACTAGTTTAAAGATACATGCCCACTCAATTGGCACAACATGTTCTTTATATGAATTAAATAAGTGTATAATTGTGTCACTATTCCACCAGTTCTAAAAAGTATGAGTGCCATTTATACAGATACAAGAATTCCGCCACGGAAGCGGTGTCGCGCCTGCCGAGGCATTTGACCGTAACATGATTATGGGCATGTGCTAAAGTAAGCATTACAAAAACCATCAGAGAAGTGCATGCTTAAAAAATGAAAAAGGTCAAGGTTGCAGAAACTTAACATTAAAAAATGGCTAAGTCTTTGCACAGCCATGTGAAGGTCAAAAAGGTGAAGGTCATGTTAATGGCGGCATGAGTGTGTTTCAAATGCTTATATGTATCAAGTGTCCAAATATTGAAGCAATGCAGTCGGTAATATTCATGTTATACGATGATGAAGAAACTTATAAGTGTGTTCCAAATGCTTACATGTATCACGTATCGAAACATTGAAATAATCCATCAAGTAACATCAATGTTATACGATGATGAAGAAACCGATACAACTTTTGACTTTTTGGCGAAGTGTTTCCGCAAACATGTGAAGGTAAAACAGGGTATGGTCATGTTAATGGTGGCATGAATAATAAAATGTATCAAGTGTCAGAAGCAATAATATTAAAGTCATAACCTGTTGAAGAAACTTGTACAAACTGTTTGGTTAAGTATTTCCGCAAAAATATGAATTTAAAAACGGTCCCGGTCATGTTATTGGCGGCATGTGTGTGTTCCGAATGCTCACATACAAATGTATATCAAGTGTCCAAATATTGAAGCAATCCGTGAAGTAATATTAAAGTTATACAATGATGAAGAAACGTTTACAAACTTTTTGATGCAAAAAATGGCAACGTGAATCCGCAAAAGTGTGAAGGTAAAACAGGTCAAGGTCATGTTAATGGTGGCATGCTTGTGTTCCGAATGTCCACATGTATCAAGTGTCCAAATTTTGAAGCAATTCGTCAAGTAATGTAAAAGTTATAACATGATGACGAAGCTTAAGCAAACTTTTTGACATTTCGGACGACGCGGACGACGACGACGGGAAAAGCGGCGACTATCGTCGCGACTTCTGCTAATTCATTAATCATTTAATGGTAATATTTATTTTACTGATAGTCACTCGTGGTGGTATCAGGCTATTTTCATATGCAAATGAGGCATGGTATTTTTTAAGTATTTATACAAATTAAATGCGTCACCTGAAAAAATATTAATTTCGACAGATTATGAAATATGATCATTGCACATCAAAAATAAATACAGAGAATAAATAGTAATATCCGTTAAAATTTTAAGGAAACACGGTTATCGCCCCTGATATCAGTGTGGAAATTTACGTCTGATATAAAATGTATACTAATACCAATCAATACGTGGGGTTATAATGGTTTGAATGGTGCCAGAAAATGTCTCAGATGATGTCTCTGATATAAGGAACATTCTGTGTCTACTGAGTGGGCATGTGCCTTTAAATTATGACCCATTTCGCGGATTAATACATGTATTATGAGTATTTCACAATCCATTGTCATATTGCGTTTACTATTTTAACACGCACCTGTGTTCTGGCTGAGCCAAGACATGCCGTATTGTTAGCCCTTACACCGCTATCTTATTTTTTTTTCGTCCGCTGTTTATTTTCTATTTTCCATTTTTATCATAGAAAACATGCTTTGACAGCAATTACGAATAATTTACATGGTTTGACAGCACTTCAGAATCATTTCCATTGGAAATTATTCTGAAGTGCTGCCAAACCATGTTTTTTATTGAGAAATAAGGCAAGATTTAACAGCAACAGCGGACGACAATTGTTGCGTGTAGCATGGCTAATCGAAGGGTTGGTATAATTTATTACCTACTTATGATTGCGGAGTCCTGAGACTGTCGTTTACATTGTGGACACTTATGATATCAAAGAGCATGATCACGTGGTTACAACAACAACAACAATGGCTGAAAGTGTTGAAAACGCGCCCACTCCAAAGTAGTATTTGATATTTTCTTTTATTGTCAACAGATTTTGATGAAATATGGCGCAGCAAACGCGTCTTCATGAGCTGCATTTGGTGGTCGTGGGAGTTCGGCACATACTTATGTCGTTTTTGCGAAGAATCGATTTGCATGTCAGTAGACACGGAAATCGATTCTTCGCAAAAACGACAGAAGTTTGGGCCAAAGTACCGAGACCAGCAAATGCAGCTTAACAAGACGCGTTTGATGCGCCATATTTAATCAAAATCCGTTACATAATAAGGAAAAAATAAAAGAATACGTACTTTTAATCGGAGGGCTTCTGGAAGTTTCAGTAATTGTTGTTGTTGTTGTAACCACGTGATCATACACCTTGGATATGGGTGCGCTCACATTCAGTAGACCATATAGGATCAGGGCTCCAGATAATGAATTAGTAATTGAGTATTACCACTCCATCATTTCTGAAGCAATTGGGTATTTCAAAATTTTAATTGGATAAAATAAAATCACACTACTGTTACACATCAATAGAAAGCAATTATTGAATAGTTTGCTTTGACATGAAAACATGTCTAGGCATTTCATAAGAATTATAATTCTAATGAAATATCAAGATGTGTTTTCATGGAAAATAAGAAAAATATGCTATATTTGTGGTCTGCTTATTGTTTTCTGAAGCATGATAAGTGAACCACACATTTTTGATACTCTCTACTTATGATTTCAATTGGGTTTTTGGCAATTTTAATTGGGTATTTAAGAAAATACGCAGATTATCTGTAGCGCTGTCGGATACAATATTAACCCTTACACCGCTATCTTATTTTTTTGCCGTCTGCTGTTTATTTTCTATTTTCCACTTTTATCATCAAAAACATGCTTTGACAGCACTTAGAATAATTTACAACATGGTTAGACAACACTCCAGAATCATTTCCAATGGAAATGATTCTGAAGTGCTGTCAAACAATGTTTTTATTCAGCAATATGGCAATGTATAAAAGCAACAGCAGACTACAATTGTTGTGTGTAGCAGTATAAGGGTTCACATATACACTGTCTACGGTGTTTTTTATCTGTAAATATATATAAATCACCGCCATCATTCGCATATACAGGTGCTAGACTGGCCACAAATACCATAGTCCGCATGTCTCCAGTCATATCTCCAGTCATATCTACATATAGAAGAGATAGACTGGCCACAAATACCATAGGCCTCACGTCTCCAGCCACAGCCACATATACAGGAGCTAAACAGCCACAAATACCATAGGCCCCATGTCTCCAGTCACAGCCACATATACAGGAGCTAGACTGGCCACACATACCATAGGCCTCATGTCTCCAATCACAACCACATATACAGGAGCTAGACTGGCCACAAATGCCATAGACCCCATGTCTCTAGTCACAGCCACATATATAGGAGCTACACTGGCCACAAATACCATAGGCCCCATGTCTCCAGTCACGGTTACATAAACCGGAGCTAGACAGGCCAAAAATACCATAGGTCCCATTTATCCAGTCACAGCCACATATAGGATTAGACTGGCCACATACAGGCCCCAGTTAGACTGGCCACAAATACCAAAGGCCCCATGTATCCAGTCACAGCCACATATACAGGAGCAAGACTGGCCACAAATACCATAGATCCCATGTATCCAGGCACAGCCACATATACAGGAGCTAGACTGGCCACCAATACCAGAGGCCCCATGTCTCCAGTGACAACAAAATATACAGGAGCTAGACTGGCCACAAATACCACAGGTCTCATGTCTCCAGTCACAGCCACATATACAGGTGCTAGACTGGCCACAAATACCATAGGCCCCATGTCTCCAGTCACATTCACATATACAGGAGCTATACTGGCCACAAATACCATATGCCCCATGTCTCCCGTCACATTCACATATACAGGAGCTAGACTGGCCACAAATATTATATGCCCCATGTCTGCAGTCACAGCCACATATACAGGAGCTAGACTGGCCACAAATACCATAGGCCCCATGTCTCCTCTGTCACATTCACATATACAGGAGCTAGACTTCCACAAATACCATAGGCCCCATGTCTCCAGTCACAGCCACATATACAGGAGCTAGACTGGCCACAAATACCATAGGCCCATGTCTCCTGTCACGGTCACATATACAGGAGCTAGACTGGCCACAAATACAGTAAGCCCCATGTCTCCAGTCACAGCCAAATATACAGGAGCTAGACTGGCAACAAATAACATATGCCCTATGTCTCCAGTCACAGCCACATATACAGGAGCTAGATTGGTCACATCTACCATAGGCCCCATGTCTCCAGTCACATCTACATATACAAGAGCTAGACTGGCCACAAAAATTGCAAAGTATACAAATTTTACAAATTTTGGACAGAGACTTGCTACGGACCAATCAAATGTTAGGTGAATTGTGTAAATATTTTTGTGCTGGAATTGATTTTATTGCGAAAAAAATATTTTCCTATAGGAATTTAACATGGAGGCTAAAAATAGATTTTATTTATATTTTTTTTTTATTTGTGGACCGATTTTCAAAATATAACTTGTTTTCTTAGTTACATCATTTTTAAGCTATCTCGCCAGGTTTCGGTGTCAGTTTCCAAAAGTTTTGGAAATTGACTCCCCTTGTTAAATTCCCATAGGAAAATAGTTTTCTCGCAATAAAATCAATATTTGATGGAATTTCATCAAATAATTTTTCGGGGAGGGTGACTTAGGGGATAACCATGATTTGTTTTTCGATTTGGAGCGGTATGCGGGAGGTTTCATGGTCTGTGAATCAGTTTTACGGCGACGCGTTAGCGAAGCCGTAAAACTGATTCACAGACCATAAAACCTCACACATACCGCTCCAAATCGAAAAAACAAAGCATGGTTATCCCAATTCTAATGCACCTAGTGTGCTCCCCGCTTTCTGCAACGTCGTAGCATATCACGAATAGTGTATATTTATCATTACGTCAGCAGGTTGTTGTCGTCATAACCGCCTCACACCAAATTCATTTGAGAAATGTAACTCCGCCGAAGAATATTCCATTTCAAATAGAAAGTTAACGGGACTTTTTCTAAGACATCTATACATTTATTCAACTGTAATGTTATTTTATCAATTGTATTGCTTTTATATGTGTAGTTGCAACAGTTATTTCCTTTTATTCATTTAAAGAAATGCCAATATTTCTGCATTGGGTTCGTGCTATTTTTACAAAGGAAATGTCAACAACTTGTGTCGTCAACAGGCCTAGGATTTCCCTGGATTTACGCCTAATTCAGGTGATTACCCATCTGCAACTTGTTGTCGCAGGCAATGTTGAATATCCACCACCCACTTGAATTCATGTAGTATAACTATCTATACAGATTTAATACAATGGAATTATTTTAGTAGCCATGTGCTTGTTGTGTCAACAGGCCTAGGATTTCCCTGGATTTACGCATAATTCAGGTGAATACCCATCTGCAATACAGTTTATTATGTATAGTCATGTATGTGCACATTGGAATTCGTAAAGTTATAGGCTGGTACTGGCATATTGAGTTTGCATTGAGCACTTTATTACATTCTTCTGCATTTTGGGCGGGTGGGGTAATATTTTTAGGAATTTGTTGAAGGGCCACCACACTGAAGCCACGTTTGTCAGCCGTTGGTAGATTCTCTTTTCCGCTTTGGGTTGTACATGTCAATATGGCAGAATGGATAACCGAAAATGTACCGAAATTAATTTGGAAATATTTGCATTCCCCGCCGCTGGCCATTGTTTACAAAAGCGCGTAGGGTTACATAAATATGTCAAGTTGTAAAACACAGGCTGGTAAAACGGAGATTTTATATGCTGTGATTTTTCATATTTTATAGGCTCTGATTTCAATTGACCAATCAGATGCGTGCTTTCTATTTTCGGTGCATTATAATTTCTTGTTATTGATGAAAAAGTACTTACTTTTAAATATGTTTTTGATTTAATGTGTTTAATCGCCAAATGTTTGTCGACAGCAAAACGTGTGGAACAGACAGTAAACCTATTTACCTTTATGGAGTGGGGCTAAGTGACTCTATAACCTGTTTCACCAACATTGCAACGTATGCTTATCTAGCCAAGCATACTTTGAGGGAGAAATTTTCAATTTTATGATACATTGATTAGTTATTTTATTATACTGAATTTATTACATTATCACAGCCATTTTGGCTGTGATAATGTAATACATTCAGTATAATAATTCTGCATACTTTTAGTCATCAAAATTATGCCGTAGTTAGTTCTATATGACATAAATGTATTTCGGGGAAAATAAATGATTACTCCCTCAAAGTATACTTTGCTACACAAGTATACTTTGCAATGTTGATGCAATAAGCTATGGCGTGGTGAGAAACTCACACCAGATCAGATTATTTCTAATTTCAAGGCTGACTATACAAAATCTTTTGTGAATAATTAGGTTTGATTGTGAGGTTTTCCCCCATCCGTACATAAATATTGGATTCGACCACATTAACCCAGCCTAAATGACGTAACTTATATCACCTAACATCCCCATTAAATACCACTCAATAAATACATTTTCTTCTGTCTACTTCTACTGATAATAATTAACATAATCAACAAATGTATTCCCATTATGCAGTAAGTTTGGTATTTGCCGATGCTAACTTGTATTGATGTTGACCACAAAATATACTACCTTGATCCCCCCACCCCGCCCCTCCAAAAACAGTCAGTCAAGTACTTCATCAATCAGCTCTAGCTCCTTATAATTGACAAGGCAACAAACAGCGTGGTACGACAATTACTGGAATAAGACTATTTCTACATTTCATGGTCATTTGACCATGACCTTGGCTGACATAACTTGACTTTGACCCAGAATCATTTCACAAACTTCACCAACATACTCGGTGATCTCAAAAACTATAACATCAAAATCAAATGTTTGCACAGAGCATCTGCGATTGTTAAGATATGCCAATGACATGCTTGACTGGTGGCCATCTTGGATTTCTGCTATGAATATCCGAGAACATGCAAATTCAGATTGCTTCCATCAAAATTCTTGAACGGTATTAACTGAATATCAATTGTGCCAAATTTGGAAAAGTTAGCCAGATGTGCGAATTTATTTGACTACCGGCCCCTCACTAATGTAGCTGTTGTTACATGGCTGCACCACCGCCCACGCCAATCTTATCAGCATTTGTCAATGTCTTTATTTCAAAATACTTGAATATTGTGTTTGAAATCAATCAGTTTGATTGACGGAGCCTGAGCTGTTGTATAGCTCAGGCTCAGACAATCAAATTGTTTGATTATAAGTTGGCATTGCCAATACAACGTTGACAATCTGGGCAATATTAAAGGTACATGCCCACGCAGCAGGTTACACTGTACTACTACTTTTCATTTTCTGTCATGCCTTGTATGAGCCATTTGTCTACCCACTAACGAGTTATTTTTAATTACGGCGCGTGTTAATTTATATTTTATATGCCGCGACCAGAAAGGGTATTTTCTGACCTCGTGCTATTTTTACCAATACGCGTCACTGACACTGACACGGATACAATTTCCGTCCTGGACGTTTCGCCATGTTGATATTCTTGTTTACATATTGGGAAGCCTACTGGCGCGCGTAGTATACTGCGCATGCGCACCGTAAGCCGTCATGCGAAAGTCGTCGTCCCCGCACGTTATCAAAATAGACTGTTACCGCCGCGCGTCGCTAACAGTAAATTGATAATTAATAAATGATTATACTTGTATAGCGGGCACTCGGAATATTTAGAACTTGTGGAATAGTGACATAATTATACACTTATTTAATTCCTCTAAAGAACATTTTGTGCCTACTGCGTGGGCATGTACCTTTAACGCAGGCGCTTCAGACGTTTGAATGGAAAATATTCCGTTATTTTCGCAGGCAAGGTGTCAACTAAGGTTCGACTGACAGGTGGATGTTGACAGCTTTTATCGGTTCCTGTATATAGTGGACGCCGCTGACCAGTGATCACAGGTTAGTTTTATTCTATTAGGTTTATTTGGTATTATTTTGTGTATTGCTACTGCACCCCAGCGCTGCAGATAAGGAATTAGTAATTGAGTATTGTCACTCCATCATTTCTGAAGCAATTGTGTATTTCAATATTTTAATTGGTAAAATAAAATCACACTACTGTTTACACATCAACAGACAGCTATTATTTAATAGTTTGCTTCCAAATGAAAACATGTATTGGCATTTTATTGGAATTGTCTCCTTGGACACAATTCTGATGAAATACCAAGATGTGTTGTCATGAAAAATAAAGAAAATTATGCTATATTTGTGGTCTGTTTATTGTTTTCTTTAGCATGATAAATGTACCATAACATTTTTATTGCTTTTTGATACTCGCTACTTCTGGTTTCAATTCGGTTTTTGGCAATTTTATTTGGGTATTTAAGGAAATACGCAGCTTATCTGGAGCTGGCACCCCGCACCAACGTAAAGTGTTTCACGTAGAAAAACGCATACGTTTGCTGACTAGATAGCACTCTCATCAACACATTTTAGTCTAGTAGCCAGAGCAAATTTATTGCGCAGGTTGCTAGACAAAATATGCATATGTAGTATCTTCCGTATGCTGGTTCATGGGTTTTCGTCAGGAATCCGGCGCCGCGCGTGTTTCGACCATTTTACGTTCAGGATTTTCCGCGATATTTACTTTTTGTTAAGCTAACACTGCACAAACAAGTAATTAATACTGTATGGTACTGATCAAATGATAGCACTATTACATGTATTACTTCGAAAATACTGTTAATTCCTTTATTCTGTACGCTTTGCCTCTTTTCAATACAAGCGCCCGGTCCCGATAATCAAGTGCACACACCGTGTACAATCGGCTGCTTGGGGAGCATGATAAAAACGGCCAGTAAACTGTTCTCAATTAATTTGATAAATACGGCGAGGAGGAAAGCATGTTGCTAAATGATTTAAAATACCGTGAGAATGCGCCATATACGGCTTCGTAAACAGTGTACATGTAGATAATAACCAATCTACCGTACAGCCAACGGAAATTGCGCAATAAATGATGTTCGCCGAACATCCATGACTGTACCGATTTCGATCACGTTATACCATATCGTTCAGCTAAATACACATGTAGATGTGTTCACCAACTTGTTGTTTGAATATTGAAACTGTGTGACCATGGTCTACACTGTTCATCTTTTATCAATAACTATGAGACCCGGCCAGACTAAAATTTGTAACGAGTATTCTCACATCACCATGATCACGTTATCCAACATCCTGCATAAAAAACATATATATTTGCCTCAAAATGCATTATTAATACGTGTTTGTTTTGTTCGTTAATCACTACGCCGCGTAGAAACGATCATTAAAAGCCTATAATTCCAGCACAAAAGTTTTGCACAATTCCTTAACATTTGATTGACCCGTAGCAAGTCTCTGTCCAAAATTTATATCCCAGTAAACTCCCACGCCGAACTACTTTCTACAGGTGCGCTGTCAGTGCTAGCAATGTAAACAAATGGCTGCCGTCTCTCAAAATAAACACATTTTCGTGATGAATTTATTTCAAATGCTGGAATTATAAGGAATGAATGGCCTTTTTTTTAATTTATCGGGGATATAACCTTTGAAAAGTCGCGGGAATACTGGACGAGGCCTTCCGGCTTTCCTGTATATGCCGGGAGAAATGATGACTGTCTGAAAACTCTGACATGAAATGGTTTAAAATATGTAAATGAACATTTGCTTTAAGACACAAAATATGTGATGCAATATCAACTTGTCCTTGACAGCGACCATACATACTTAGAATAGCTGCTGACGTAACCTGCCTACGTGACAATTGACATTTACTTCCAACAAGATTTTCACGATAGATCAACAATCCCTTATAATAGGTGCGTTATGGAACCCGATACAAGAAACACAAATATTTGTGTTTCTTATACCTGTTAGTACCTCTTCACTTTTTTTTTATTTCCATTTATTCAAGATCTTTTCTTGAATTTTCAAGATCTTTTCTTGAATTTTCGAGGTCTTTTCTTGAATTTTCAAGATCTTTTTTAGAGATCTTTTCTTGAATTTTCAGATCTTTTCTTGAATTGAGATATTTTTTTTAATTTATCGGTGATATAACCTTGGAAAAGTCGCGGGAATACTGGACGAGGCCTTCCGGCCTTCGTCCAGTATTTCCACGACTTTTTGAAGTTTACACCCCGAAAAATTTCACAAAAAGGCCATTCATTCCTATACAAATTTCATTTCCTCGCCGCGAAGGAACGTATATTTACGCCTCTAATTTGAATACATGGTTTCGTCTTGGTACCTTAACCCATTGCATTCCATATACAACACATGTACCCGTGGTCCACTTGAAATTACCCCGTGTGGTGTGGATTGTGACTGTCCACCAGGGGGCCGTTTCATTAAACTTCCTACGTAAATAATTGTTGGATTTACATTTATTGAGCAGCCTATGCTCAATACACAAATTGGTGACGTATATTCAGATGAGCGCTATTGCGTCGTCCGTCGTCCGTCCGTGAACATTTTCAAACGTCTTCTCCTCGGTAGCCATTGGGCCTATAGTCACCAAACTTTATGGTCATGGTAGGGGGATTACAAAATTGTTAAAATGACGTCATTACGTAATCCAAGATGGCCGCCGTCTAAAAATAGCACAAAGTCTTCAAAAATCTTCTTCACAGGCACCGCCAACCGGATTTCGACAAAACTTGGTAGGAATGATCGATGTACAATGCTCTTTCAAAGTTGTTAAAATAGTGACCCCGGGGTCGAAAATGGGCGTGGCCCGTGGGGTCAAATTGTGGTCAAATTTTATTTTTCACCGAATATGATCATGTCATATATCAAATCGAAGGTATCAATGAGGCCATCACTCTGGTGCATTTTTTGTCGAACTCGGATGGTTATGTCATCCAAGATGGCCGCCGAAAGGTCAAAATGTCGTTCTTTTATTAGAGATTTCAAAATTCTTCTTCACATGAACCGCTGGGCCCATGGTAGCCAAACTTAAAAATTATGGTCCGTGGGTGAAGCCTTTTCAGATTTGTTAAAATTGAGGTCATCGCTAATCCAAGATGGCCGCTGTCTAAAAATAGCATAAATTCTTAAAAAAAACTTCTTCTCATGAACCGCCAGCCGGATTTCAACGAAACTTGGTAGGAATGATCGATGTACAATGCTCTTTCAAAGTTGTTAAAATGGTGACCCCGGGGTCAAAAATGGGCGTGGCCCTTGGGGTCAAATTGGGTTAAAATTTTATTTTTGACCAAATATGGTCATGTCTATATAAAATCGAAGGTATCAAAGATGCGATCGCTCTGGTACTTTATGTGTTGACATTGGATGGTCATGTCATGCAAGATGGCCGCCGAAAGGTCAAAAGGTTGTTCTTTTATTAGATATTTCAAAATTATGCTTCACACGAACCGCTTGGCCATGGTGGCCAAACATCATAGTTATGGTCCATGGGTGAAGCCTTTTCAGATTTGTTAAAACGGAGGTCGTCGCTTATCCAAGATGGCCGCCGTCTAAAAATAGCACAAATTCTTAAAAACTCTTCTTCTCAGGAACCGCCTGCCGGATTTCGACAAAACTTGGTAGAATGATCGATGTACAATGCTCTTTGTAATTTGTTAAAATGATGACCGTGGGGTCAAAAATGGGCGTGGCCCGTGGGGTCAAATTTTATTTTTTACCAAATATGGTCATGTCATATATCACATTGAAGGTATCGATGAGGTGATTGCTCTGATGCAATATTTGTCGGAATCGGATGATTATGTCGTCCATGATGGCCTCCAAAAGGTCCATTTATTCAAGATTTTGAAAGTCTTTTTCTCAGGAACAACATGGCCGATGCTGGCCAAACTTCATAGTAAGTTAAGATCCTTGGGTGAAGCATTTTCAGATTTGGTAAAATGAGAGTCATCGCTTAATCCAAGATGACCGCCATCTAAAAATAGCACAATGTTTTTAAAACACATATGAACTCAATGTCACATTCTCCTCTGGTGTTCATGGAGTCGAATTAGGGCCATCATGGCCCTCTTGTTTATTAATTCGTTCCCACGAACTATCAATTCGTTCCTTCAATTTAACAATTCGTTCCCATGAATTAACACAATTATATTGATTGTATCACTTGCATCAATTTTTTTTTCTGGCGGGCAGTTGGTTGAGAGCATGGGAAAGGTGGCCCTCATGGCTTGACTTTCTTGTTACTTAACCCTTCCTACGCCGTTGACGGAAATTGCCGTCTGCTGTTTTTCATTTTTGCTTTAATTATTAACAAAAAACTGGTGACAGCACATGAGAATCGTCTCCACTGGATTCTCATGTGCTGTCAAAACCAGGTTTTTGTCGAGAAATAATGAAAATAAAACATTTCCAGCAGACGACAACATTTAATTCAGCGTAGTAAGGGTTAAGTATCCGGTTATATCCATTACAACAGTAGTAACAATAGTACTACTGTCTTTCCAAGTTTTGCTGCCGACGAATTTTTGGCTATTAAACACATTAAATGTAACAAATATTTAAAATTAAGTACTTGTTATCAATAACAAAAAAGTCACCCTCCCCAAAAAAAAGTATTTGATGAAATTATTTTATTGCGTAAAAAAGATGTTCCTATCAGAATTTAACATCGGGGCTAAAAATAGATTTTCTTTTGAAAATATTTTTTTTATTTGTGGACCGATTTTCAAAATATAACTTGTTTTCTTAGTTACATCATTTTCAAGCTATCTCACCAGGTTTCGGAGTCAATTTAATCAATATTTTTGGCGAGGGTGACTTTTTTGTTATTTATGAAAATGTACTTACTTTTAAATATTTTTTTAGATTTAATGTGTTTAATGGCCAAATGTTCGTCGGCAGCAAAACGTGGAACAACAGACAGTAAACCTATTTACCTTTACGGAGTGGGGCTAAGTGACTCTGTAGCCTATTTAACCAACATTGCAAAGTATACTTATCTAGCAAAGTATACTTTGAGGGAGAAATTTTCAATTTTATGATACATTGATTAGTTTTGTTATTATACTGAATTTATTACATTATCACTGCCATTTTGGTTGTGATAATGTAATAAATTCAGTATAATAATTCTGCATACTTTTAATAGTTAAAATTATACAGTCGTTCATTACGCAAACATTGTATTAGCGAGCCTACCTCACCAAACCCACGGTTACCTATGTAAACAGCGGATTTGGTGAGGTTGCCGCGCAATAGGTAATGCGGTCAAATAGGTCACGATGCAGTGACTATTTTCAATCAATAACTTATGTTGTAAGCGATTGTAATGTGTATTTTCAATATTTATATTATTAAAATGTATCATATCGGTACCCCTTTAAGTAATATTTGTATATTTTAAATGTAATGATGTTGTCATGAAGCGCATGAATATAAGTATAATTAATACCAGTTTATATTGAGGCAAATCACACAGCCTAAAAACATAGTGCTGGAGTATAAACCATAGTATCATATATTATTCATAAGTATATCACTAGTAGATGCTACCGCTGTTTCGCTGTATGTGATATTTATAACAAAATATTTTTTTTATTCGTCCGCGTACGGATTTCTGTCACACAAAGCGCCATTTTT
>CM055276.1:68093482-68136121 GCA_029237695.1 Conchocele bisecta | reverse complement strand
TGTATGTTAGTGATCACATAGCAAACAGCTATGGCTCAGGATGATACAATGCCTGATTTACAGTGAAGCCTCTCTAAGCCGGATACCATAGGGACGTCCCAGGGTGTCCGGTTTGGAGAGGCTTCACTGTAAATATTATGTCTACTTCCACACATATTCCGGGGTTTAGAGCCGCATCTCCTAAGAGAAAGAAACCCAGATGAATCTCGTACATGTGGACCAATCATGATCTACTGTCTGTTTAACGAAACCTGCACAAATTGTACGGCCATATTAACAATGTAAAAACAATATATTTTTAGACAATATTAAATTGTATAAACATTTAAGAATGAGCCTTATTTTGTGAAATTTTGTCAAGTATTGATTTTATTACGAAAAACGAGTTCTCTATGGAAATTTAACATGGGGGGAAAAAAAGAGGTGGAGAACCTGGAGGAGTCGAAAAACGAAAACAATTGGAAATTGATTCGGAAATCTAGCTAGATAGCTTGGAAATGATCTAACTACTAAGAAAACACAAGTTAAATTTGGAAAATCGGTCCGGTATTTATGAAATTCTAAAAATTTCCCCCATGTTAAGTCTATGGGCATTCAACACGGGGAAATTGTTTTTTCGCAATAAAATCAATATTTTACAAAATGAAATGAAGGCTCATTCTTAAATTTTGCTTTAATTTAATAAAAACATAATATTGTTTTGAATTGTTTACAGACGGACACACGTGATCCAACTAATACATGTAGTACTTGTCATAAACCCCATTTCTCCGGTCACATGTTGCTGCTAATGTGCATAACTCAGCGGCAATCACCTTTGAAATACAATAACCTCCATTCATTCAATCTACCTTGAGCTGTGTGAGTAATCGTCACATGCTATAATACAAACAACGAATAACCTACAGTTTACTGGTGTTACGTGACTGTCGCTCTGTGAAATGCATGACAAAACAATACTTCGCCGCTCAGTGGTGTAAGTATAAGTTTGATCACGGTTCGTCCGCATGTACGATGAGATAATCCGCGAGCCTTAGCTAGCTCGCGGATTATCGCTCGTACATGCGGACGAACCTGATATAACTTATTTAGCACATCCTCATGCACATACCTTGCACACGAGCTGTGTTAATACAGAAACAACACCAGCATCAGCATGCTCTGACTCGCTGATCGACTGGTATACGTTCTACAACGTTCGCTATGTGTTTGGAATATTTTAACTCTTTCACACTACATAACTCTGTTAGCAAATAGTGTAGATCCAGTTGAGACGGCTCGTGACGAACCGTCTCATCAGAATGTGCACTTTTTGCAAGTAATTTTCAGACTTTTCAAAGAAACAAATAGTGTGTGTGTTTGTTTGTTTATTGTAGTTTAACGGCCTATCAACAGCTAAAGTCACGTAAGGCCGGGCATACGGGTTCGATCCCGTTTTAACCTGCTGCATTGGGGAGGGTCCACAAATCTGTAGCCGATTTCATCACAATTGCAAAGTATACTTTAGTAGCAAAGTATACTTTGAGGGAGAAATTTTCAATTTTATGATAAATTTATTAATGTTTATTATACTGAATTTATTACATTATCACAGCCATTTTGGCTGTGATAATGTAATAAATTCAGTATAATAATTCTGCATACTTTTAATCATCAAATATATGCAGTTGTTAGTTTTATATGAAATAATGCATTTCAGGAAAAATAAATGATTGCTCCTTCAAAGTATACTTTGCTAGTAAAGTATACTTTGCAATGTTGGTGAAATCGGCTACAGAACGGAATATTCTGAAATCAGAATAACCTGACCTGGTGCCAGGTCAATACCACACCAAAGTCACTAGGCCCCTTCCACTAAAATAGGATTACGAATAATCGTAATACTCACATAATGGGTATAACCAGATTCAACTGTCACATACAAAAGGCCAAAGACGTATGTGAGGGCCAAACCAGGTCTCCAGTCTGAATTCCGCTAAGGATGAACCCCGATCGTTAAATTACCCACCTGCCACCCACACAGAAAGAGACAAATATACTAATCTGCAAATCACTTTGTGATGATTGGATTGGTCGGAAAAGTAACAGTCCACTCAAGTTATTTAGGGTTGAAAGTGCTGTACACCACATGTGCATTAACATTCCACAAATATTCCATAAAAGCACCGCACATATATCAAGGTGTATGATCACGTGGTTACAACAACGACAACAACACGTACTGAAATTGCAAGAAGCCCTCCGATTGAAAGTACGTATTCTCTTTACTTTGTCCTTATTATGTAACAGATTTTGATGAAATATGTCGAATCAGCGCGTCTTCTTAAGCTGCATTTGGTGGTCTCGGTACTTTGGCTCAAACTTCTGTCGTTTTTGCGACGAATCGATTTCCGTGTCTACTGACACGGAAATCGATTCTTCGCAAAAACGACATAAGTATGTTCCGAACTCCCGAGACCACCAAATTGCAGCTCACGAAGATGCATTTGCTGCGCCATATTTCATCAAAATCCGTTGCCTATTAAGGAAAATATCAAGTAATACTTACTTTGGAGTGGGCGCACGTTCAACACTTAGAGCCATTGTTGTTGTTGTAGTAACCACGTGACCATGCACCTTTGGTATGGCGCTAGGCATGGTGGATGCGACAAACATTGAAAACTATATCGACTTATAGAAACTTGCTTTCCACGGTACGGTACACTATGTAAGGTACCAGTCCACCAAGATTTGAGACTTTTTTAGCAATTCCGAGCGAGCACTTCCGCAATTTTTTCTCTCAGATATCCTCTTCATATATTCAAGAAACTTTAGTAGCTACACAAGTCAAATTGACATACAGCTAACAGCATTTATAATGTGTAAAAGTTAGCATGTGGTGGTAAATTTCTGCACTTATTCCGTCATGGACGCTGGACTAAAGGCGCCAGAAAGCTATGTGACATGCGGAGTTGGCACCAACAAATAATGTGTGAACCAATTCTGCATGTATACCTGCCCACACTGATCATAGTCTGTACTGATACCGAGTGATTTGTTTTCGAGCTACAAACCTATGTTTCAGAATGTTAAAATTGCATCCCAAACAGCAAACACACATTTCGAGCGGAAGATGCGTACAAGTTGAATCTGAATATGCTCACTGAATGGACTAGATCACAGTTTAGCACATACTTTTACAAATAATTGCTTTTATCAGCTGAAAGTAGCATAGGATGCTGAGTATTTAATTTTAAGTCACATTCAATCACCATAGACAGACAGTTTTGGAATATTCAGTAAAAAGCCCACAGGAAAACTACGAAACTAAGCCTTTTTCAAGTGGACTGGTACCTAATGCAGATGTCCATCGTACACGGTGAACCCGTAGACCGCTACACACAACAAGTGTCGTCTGCTGTTGCTTTTACATATTGCCTTATTTCTCAATAAAAACATGGTTTGACAGCACTTCAGAATCATTTCCAATGGAAATGATTCTGAAGTGCTGTCAAAGTATGTTGTAAATTATTCTAAAGTGCTGTTAAAGCATGTTTTTGATGATAAAAATTGAAAATAGAAAACAAACAGCAGACGACAAAAAAATTAAGATAGCGGTATTTACTCGTGTATAGGCTGACTCTATTTTACACCTAGTGCAGATATCACGGATCTATACCGGACGTCACCATAATACACTGTACAGTGTACTTATACAATACAATCTAGAACACAATATAATAAATATAAAGATACAATATAAAGGCGTGCAGTAACACAATATGAGGAAGTTACATGGTCATCACGAATCACAGCACGCGCAAACACAGACGTTTCGCGTCGAAATACAAAAACAATAATATTTCACTTGTTTGTTTTACACAGCACTTACTCACGCGGGAAACGATCTGACCCCATAGAGTAATTAGTAGCCTTGGTGGCAGGTGAAGTAAATAAGGGTAGTCAGTACTATTACAGGTTATGCAATAACCACATTTAATTCACATCATTTAAACATGGCATAGGACATCACAGGGCTCCAGATAAGGAATTAGTAATTGAGTATTGTCATTCCATCATTTCTGAAGCAATTGGGTATTTCAACATTTCAATTGGGTACAATAAAATCACACTACTCTTTACACATCAACAGACAGCAATTATTGAATAGTTTCCTTCGAAATGAAAACATGTCTTGGCAATTCTAATGAAATACCAAGATGTGTTTTCATGGCAAATAAGATAAATATGCTATATTTATGGTCTGTTTATTGTTTTCTGCAGCATGATAAAGGTACCACAATTTCTTTATTGCTCTTTGATACTGGCTACTTCTGATTTCAATTGGGTGTTTGGCAATTTTAATTGGGTATTTAAGCAAATATGCAGCGTATCTGGAGCTCTGACACCAGCATGTAACGTAGAGGTTAGTTACAGATGTGAAACAGTAGAAACAGTAATCATGAGAATGTATCCGACTGAATTGAGGGAATAATCATTGATTTTTCCGAATCCATTATTTCATACAGAACTAATGATTGCATATAGTTGATGATTAAAACTATGCAGAATTATTTTACTGATTGTATTACATTATCACAGCCAAAATGGCTGTGATAATGTAATACATTCAGTATAATAAAAAATAATAAATTTATCCTAAAATTGAAAATTTCTCCCTCAAAGTATACTTTGCTAGGAAAGTATACTTTGCAATGTTGGTGAAATAGGCTACTGGTCTGGGACAACACTCACATGTGATTCTAGCGTGTCTTGGATGGTCAATTATTGTTTGTATACACATGAAACACCTTTCTAAACAATGTACAAAACAATTCAAATGCGCCCAGGTGTAATAATAATAGTACTTAGAAAAGTATAAAACTCCCATTCGCCACCATTGTCAGAGCGGCCACACGAAGTAGTCCTGTCGAACTCGCATCTACAACGCATTACAGCGTGTCTAAACTGCTGTTTGGGGCGAATTTACGTCATAAAGTTTACAGTTACCAATACATTAACATACATCTCAAAGGTTTCGAGTGTAAACTGAACTAAAAACGCGTCTCACTAACCTAAATTCAAGACATTTTGATCACCGACTATAACTCGTCTATTTTCTCGTGAGCCGATTACTTTGTATATAGTTATCATACAGGACGTGCATGTTCGATTGTGTGTACCTGTGCTCTATTTCATGAGAATTGCGACATATTATGTTGAGGCACCGGCCAGATATTCTGTATCAATTGTCACATTACTGATTTCTAGTTATACCGGCGATAGCCATATCATGTATCTACGGTTCATGTCAGGCAGTTTCGTGATCGGGGGTTTGTGTTTATTTTAACACATACCCACCGTTATTTATGCCACATTTCGGTGCATTGTTAAGTTATAACCGCTATTCTCATGTGTTCATCCCTATTTGACCATCAGTGAGGACCCTGATTGGCTGGCACAAATGTGCAGCCATATCCGTGTCTTCACTGGTAGCATATACCGTTGTGTCCCTTTGTTTAAATTCCGACGCATCAGTGTAGGTTCTGATCAGACTCCACATATGTGCAGTCTGATATGGGACTACACTGGTCACATACATGCAGGAGCGTATGTTAATGTACGGATCAGATTTCACAAATGTGCAGTCTGATCTGGAACTACACTGGTCGCCATATGTCACGGTACGTAACTCACCATCGGGAGAATATGTCCCGGGTTCGAGCCCCGGGCCGAAGCACATTTTTCTCGCCATGTGACATTTATTTGGCAGAAAATGTCACATATGATGTCTCCGATATACAGAACATTTTGTGCCTACTGAGTGGGCATGTACCTTTAATATTGGTTTGGACCATGACAATGCCAATATCCCATTACCCCACCGACTTATTTCCACAGTGCGATACGATTCCAGACCCAAGCTTCGTGACCCCCGGCTGTGCGACTCCCCACCCTAGATTCGTGCCCGCTCCCACCCTAGTTGCGTGTGTCTTGTTGCTCGCACAGTCGCCTGTGTTAGTTAGTGTCGATTCATATGGTCGTGTGGTGGGTTTACTGGTTAGTTGGTGTTTTCGGGGTATTCCGAATGTGTAAATGTTATGCGCACGCGGATCGGTATGGAATATGAACTTGTGGGCGTGTTTAGACATAACCGCCATTAGTTTCGAAAACTGGCTCCACCATCATACATGTTCTAGGAATAATTGCTATTATATAGTCCCTATCACCCCGATATTAGTATTGTTACCATGGATTGTCACCCTCATATAGTTGTACGTGTTGCATAATATTGTGGTTTATGTGTTATAAAAATATCAGGTATTAATACTGAATTCGCCACTGTCGTTCTTTCATTGCCAAGTAGCTATAGTTATTCCCGCTTCCATATCCTGATTCACAAAGGCCCGCTACCAACCCCCTGCGTGAACAGGAAATTATGTATTCTTGAAGACAGACGCAACGAAGGGTCGTTACACTCAGATGGCACAAACTGTTCTTTATAGGAATTACATATTAAGTGTATAATTGTGTCACTATTCCACCTTTTCTAAAAATTACGAGTGCCCGCTATACAGATATAATCATTTGGTAATATTTATTTTACTGATAGTGACGCGCGGTGGTATCGGGCCTTTTTCATATGCAAATGAGGCATGCTATTTTTTTTATTATTTATACAAATGAAATGCCTCACCTGAACAAATTGTATTTTCGACAGATTATAAAGTATGATCATTGCACTTCGAAATATAAATACAGAGAATAATTAGTAATGTCCGTTAACATTTTAAGGAAACACGGTTATCGCCCCTGATATCAGTGTGGATATTTACGTCTGATATAAAATGTATAATAATGCCAATCATTACGTGGGGAAATGGTGAATGAATGTTTATTTTGACAGGAAATGTCTCTGAAGATGTCTGATATACAGAACAGTTTATGCCTACTGAGTGGGCATGTACCTTTAATCACAAGGTTTGAAGTTTATAGTGGTCCTCGGTAAACGTGTTCGTTGAGAATTATATTGCGGCCTGGATACATGCTCTTACCAGGCCCGTATGCAGAGGGGTCGCGACGGGTGCGTACGCACCCTCCTTAACCATTGCAACACCACATGCCTGTATAATGATATTGGCAAAATGTGTAGATCCAGATGAGCCGGCTTCTGACGAGCCGTCTCATCAGGTCTGCACTTTTTGCATTATTTTTCATAATTTTGAGAACAAAAACACCCCATGTTATTAAATGGACTAGTCTGAAAATAAGTTTGTGATGTTTGAATTGGTTGCAAAAGTAACATATCAAAATCCATTCCAGTTTCTTAGGGTGAACGTGTTAACCTGCCGAGTAGAGGTAGAGTTGTCAGCGAAAATAAAATGTCTAGCCCTTCGCGCCGTCGATAACGCACCCCCCTAAATTTATTCCTGCGTACCTGTAAATATTCAGCCATGACTACCTGGGAGATGATACAATATGTATGTAGCCGAATTCACCAGAATTGTAAGTGTACTTATCTCGCTGAGTATACAACGATGGAGTAATTATTGAATCTTCATTTAAATACATTATTTCACATATAATAGAACACATGTCTGTTTATACAATATAGTTGATGATTAAAATATATGGTTTATTGTCGCCGCCTGCTTTAGCAGAGGCGCGACTATAGTCGGCGCTTTTTCCGTCGTCGTTTTCGTCGTCCGCGTCGTCGTCGTCGTCGTCGTCCGCGTCGTCCGGTTTTTTGTAAGGCAAATGAGTTAAAGTTATTGTTATTTTCACAATATCTTTTTAACCACTTGCCAGACTTTGATAATATTTCACATCAATGTTTGTCTATGCGTGATGCTTCATTACGCGCACCCCCACATCCAAATTCTCAAGGTCAATGTCATTTATTTACTTTTAATGTTCACCGGTTTTGTAACAGAAATGCGTTAAAGTTATTGTTTTTTTCACGATATCTCTTTAACCCCTTGCCAGACTTTGATAATATTTCACATCAATGTTTGTCTACGGATGATGCTTCATTACGCACACCCCCACATTCAAATTCTGAAGGTCAAGGTCATTTATTTACTTGTAATGTTCACCGGGTTTGTAACAGACTGATAATATTTCACATCAATGTTTGTCTACGGATGATGCTTCATTACGCACACCCCCACATTCAAATTCTGAAGGTCAAGGTCATTTATTTACTTGTAATGTTCACCGGGTTTGTAACAGATTTTGATAATATTTCACATCAACAATCTTTGTCTAGGGATGATACTTCATTACGCACACCCACACATCAATATTCTCAAGGTCAAGGTCATTTATTTACCTTTAATGTTCACCGGTTTTGTAACAGAAATGCGTTAAAGTTATTGTTTTTTCACAATATCTCTTTAACCCCTTGCCAGACTTTGATAATAGTTCACATCAATGTTTGTCTACGGATGATGCTTCATTACGCACACCCCCACATTCAAATTATCAAGGTCAAGGCATTTATTTACTTGTAATATTCACCGGTTTTGTAACAGAAACGCGTTAAAGTTATTGTTTTTTCACAATATCTCTTTAACCCCTTGCCAGACTTTGATAATATTTCACATTGTCTAGGGATGATGTTTCATTACGCACAACCCTCACATCCAAATTCTCAAGGTCAATGTCATTTATTTACCTTTAATGTTCACCGGTTTTGTAACAGAAATGAGTTAAAGTTATTGTTTTTTCACAATATCTCTTTAACCTCTTGCCAGATTTTGATATTATGTCACATCAATGTTTGTCTAGGGATGATGCTTCATTACGCACACCCCCATTCCAAATTCTCAAGGTACTTGTAATGTTCACGGTCAAATGCCTCGGCAGGCGGAATTCTTGTTTATTACATTACCACTTCCATTGTTTTCGTTGATTACATTTCTTTTTTATTTAATCAAATAAAATTATTAATTAAGTTATGCATGAATTTAAAATGTCTCCCCCACAGTGGAATCTATTTAAACCGGACACCTATAAAACACCTGTGATCATATATCTTGGTGAATTATATCAGGTGATAATGTCTGTTTGTGACCGCATAGCACACAACTATGGCTCATAATGATCAAATGCCTGATTTACAGTGAAACCTCTCTAAGACGGACACTCTGGGGACCTCCCAGGGTGTCCGGTTTAGAGAGGTTTTACTGTATACTTAGCTACTTAACGATGTTGGTGAATAGACTACAGATGTATTTCTGGTTATGTTTATTGTGTTGCTAGAATGATTTCGTTTGGAAAATGAGGATCTGATACACGCGTGAATCTGGTAAATTGGGAAATGTAACATCCTTGCAAACTTGGCAAGTAAAATAGTAGATTTCTCTCAGGCACTTCAGACATTTCCAAGTGAGTTGTAACTGCATTGAGATTCTTTCTACTGCATTTTCTTGAGCAAGTTATCAAGTTTATGACCATTATATATACTTTGTTTTACTTCTCAATTGGGAATTTATTTTACATTTTGGGAAAAATAAAAGGCCCCTAGGCTTGGGGAAGGGGCCTATATAAGGCCCCTGGAGGCTTGGTAGTTTAATCCCTGACACCGGACTCATACTAACAATCCCATCAATTCAATACATAGCTGTGACGGGAGAAATGGGGTTTATGAGTTTTGCTGCCAGTGTAGATCCAGATCAGCCTTAGCTACAATAATTCGCCTCCGATATGTTATCTACCGCTACAATTTGACCCATTCAAAAAATGTGAGCAACCGAAGTGCATACCCAAACGTGTTGCATGTAGGTAAAATGTAGTAAACAGCATAATTTATACCTTTAAACAAATAATCTTTGATGTAGAAGTAGTAAATTGCCAAAAATAATAGAACAGGGAAATCATTTTCCCATGGTAGCCATCTTTGTTGTTCAACATTCGACACAACGAAATGAAGCTTTCAAATATACTAGATATACATGTACATGTCAGATAAACACATTGAAACGGTAAAATAACCAATTTTAGCATGTGTAAGTTCTTTATTAATAATGTATTGGCACAGCTTTGACAGTTTTATATCCCTAACATATCAAACACGCCGGATAACCGATTGCAAACATCACCCTTCCATGCGTTACATTAAAGAGATTGGGTGAAATTGCTACCCTACCGAGAGGTATGGAGCGGGTTAGCAATTTTGTTTCCAGATCAGCCAGTGCATCCGCGCAGTCTGATAAGGATCTGCACTGATCGTCATTCATCGATTTAACAGCCATGCCTCGAACAAATAATACCGACAGCTCGTTATCAGGCTACACGAGTGTGGTACATGTACTTTATCAGGAGCTACACTGGTCACAAATGACATAAACCACATTTCTCGTCACAGCCATATGTGTGTATATAGCATGAATTGAAGAAAAAAAAGAAAACTCAATTTGTTGGCTCTTGTTTGTGGAAATGAAATGTAATTGACACATGAATAAGTGTGGAAACATTTAAAAATGTTGTATATTATGACATGCATGACTAGTGATTTAAATTATCTTTTTGCCTGGCATACGCAAAACCAAATGTTATAACATTGAAACAATTTACAGGCCAAAGCTATTGTCTTCGAACTATGCAATTATGTGTTCACATAATAGTGTCGATTCGCACGCATGAGTTTGCGGTTTGCATGAGTTTCACGAAACCTGCCCAAATGTTACGGCCATATAATCAATGCAAAAGCAGTATTTATTTTTCGAATATAGTAAATTTTATCAAAATCTAAGAATGAACCTTTTTTTTATTTCGTGAAATTTGGTCAAATATTGATTTTATTACGAAAAATTGATTTGTCTATGGGAATTTAACATGGGGGAAAAGGAGGTGGGGTAGCTGAGGGAGCAGTCGAAAAACAAACAGTTTTGGAAATTGACTCTGAAACCTGGCTAGATAGCTTGGACTTTAACTAAGAAAACAAAAGTTAAATTTTGAAAATCGATCCACTATTTCTGAAATTAGAAAATGTCCACATGTTAAATCCCCAGACATCTTCACGACTCTGCGAAGATGTCTATGGGGATTAAACATGGGGAAATTGTTTTTTCGCAATAAAGTCAATATTTGACCAAATTTCACGAAATATAAAGAAGGCTCATTCCTAAATTTTCATTTTATTTAATATTATCGGAAAAAATATTGTTTTTGAATTGTTTATATAGCCGTAAAATTTGGGCAGCTTTCGTGAAACAGACAGTAGTCTAACTGAGTATTCTGATTTTATATTTGGCTCTTTTGTTACCTGGGAGTTGAATTGGGTTATTGCCCATTATAAACCTGTGAGTTATAAAAGTAGTAATATTATTACTGAGCCTACTGCTTTTGGGAGGAGGCCAAGTGATTCTGGTGTAGCATAGCTAGGACCTGGCATCAGATCAGGACTATTCTGATTTCAGGGCTGAATATATAGTGTTTTTTTATTGTAAATATTCAGTTCTGATTCAGTTCTGATTTTGGGATTTCCCCCCCCCCCCACCCCCCCCCCCATTTGTACATGTACTTGAACATGTACTTGTACATGTAATATATGTAATATATGGGATTTAGTACTAAACCCATTGACCAGGCCTTAAATGACATTAGCTGTTGATAGGCCGTTAAACCCCAACACACAAACAAACTGATTAGGGCCTACATGTACGAAATAGCAATTCGTTCCATCAATTTAGCAATTCGTTCCCTCAAATTAACAATTTGTTCCCTCGAATTAACACGCAGCTGGGCGCCAAACAATTCGAGGGAACGGATTGTCAATTCGAGGGAACGGATTGTTAATTCGTGGTAACGAATTGTTAAATTGAGGGAACGAATTGTTATTTGTTATTAATAAAAAACAGTTATACGTCCCCTGCGGGGCTCCGTTTTCATGACACCTAGAAACACCTGTGTGTAATAGTAATACGTTGGTTCCCGGACTGTATGTCACATGCGCCGCGTTGTGTGACCGTGTCGGTTTATGTGGTTCCCGGACTGTGTGTCAATGTGGTTCCCGGACTGTGTGCCACCTGCGCCTCGTTGTGTGACCGTGTCGGTTTATGTGGTTCCCGGACTGTGTGCCACCTGCGCCGCGTTGTGTGACAGTATCGGTTTATGTGGTTCCCGGAATGTGTGTCACCTGCGCCTCGTTGTGTGACCGTGTCGGTTTATGTGGTTCCCGGTCTGTGTGCCACCTGCGCCGCGTTGTGTGACCGTGTCGGTTTATGTGGTTCCCGGTCTGTGTGTCACCTGCGCCGCGTTGTGTGACAGTGTCGGTTTATGTGGTTCCCGGAATGTGTGTCACCTGCGCCTCGTTGTGTGACCGTGTCGGTTTATGCGGTTCCCGGACTGTGTGTCACTCGTGTTTGATTATGTAAATGGGACCCTTAGTTCACATCACGAATCAAGAACTTACGTATTATATTTTATTTTGACCCGTTTTAGTATGTTAGTAATTTGTATACGACCGTTTTTAAAAAACGGTACGTATTCTGTTTTACCGCACGGCGGGCGGGCAGGCGGCGGGCGGGCGGCTGAAGAAAAAGCGCATAATTTGTGTACACAACTCCTCCGAAACCGTTCAGTCGATCGATCTGAAACTATACATACGTCTTCTACACATATTGAAGATGTGCAACCTGGTGTTTTTATGCCGAAAAAATATTTTTTAACAAAAATGTCGCCTTTTTAATTTACCCATTGTTTCTACATTTTTCAATACAATTCTATATACGGTACAGAGTTTGTGTACACAACTCGTCCGAAACCGTTCAGTCGATCGATCTGAAACAATACATACGTCTTCTACACATATTGAAGATGTGCACCTTGGTGTTTTTATGTCGAAAAAATATTTTTTAACAAAAATATCACCTTTTTAACTTAGCCATTTTTTCTACATTTTTTGTCGCGCCTGCTTTAGCAGAGGCGCGACTATAGTCGGCGCTTTTTCCGTCGTCGTCGTCCGCTTTTGTTTGTAAGGCAAATGCGTTAAAGTTATTGTTTTTTCACAATATCTCTTTAACCCCTTGCCATACATTGATAATATTTCACATCAATGTTTGTTTAGGAATGATGTTTCATTACGGACACCCTCACATCCAAATTTTGAAGGTCAAGGTCATTTATTTCCTTGTAATGTTCACCGGTTTTGTAACAGAAATGCGTTAAAGTTATTGTTTTTCACAATATCTCTTTAACCCCTTGCCAGACATTGATAATATTTCACATCAATGTTTGTTTAGGGATGATCCTTCAATACGCACACCCCCACATCCAAATTATCAAGGTCAAGGTCATTTATTTACTTGTAATGTTCACCGGTTTTGTAAGAGAAATACGTTAAAGTTATTGTTTTTTTCACAATATCTCTTTAACCCCTTGCAAGACTTTCATAATATTTCACATCAATGTTTGTCTAGGGATGATGCTTCATTGCGCACACCCCCACATCCAAATTTTGAAGGTCATTTATTTACTTGTAATGTCCACCGGATTTGTAACAGAAATGCGTTAAAGTTATTCTTTTTTCACAATATCTCTTTAACCCCTTTCCAGACATTGATAATATTTCATATCAATGTTTGTCTACGGATGATGCTTCATTATGCACACCGCTACATCCAAATTCTGAAGGTTAACGTAATTTATTTACTTGTAATGTTCACGGTCAAATGCCTCGGCAGGCGCGACACCGCTTCCGTGGTGGAATTCTTGTCTATACAATTCTATACGGTACAGAGTTTGTGTACACAACTCCTCCGAAACCGTTCAGTCGATCATTCTGAAACTATACACACGTCTTCTACACATATTGAAGATGTGCACCTTGGTGTTTTTATGGCGAAAAAATATTTTTTGACACAAATATCACCTTTTTAACTTTCTACATTTTTCTATACAATTCTATATATGGTACAGAGTTTGTGTACACAACTCCTCCGAAACCGTTCAGTCAATCATTCTGAAACTATACACACGTCTTCTACACATATTGAAGATGTGCACATTGGTGTTTTTATGGCGAAAAAATTTGCTCAAAAAAAGTTTGGCAAGATTTACAGTAAATATCGCAAAGTCTGTAAACATTTTTCATGAAATTCCACGCAAACTGAAATTTTTGTCGCGCCTGCTTTAGCAGAGGCGCGAGTATAGTCGGCGCTTATGCGGAAAATTTTTTTTTTAACAAAAATATCGCCTTTTTAAAATATCCATTTTTTTATACGACCGTTTTTAAAAAACGGTACTCATTATGTTTTACCGCACGGCGGGCTGGCGGGCGGCTGAAGAAAAAGCGCATAGTTCGTGTACACAACTCCTCCGAAACCGTTCAGTCGATCGATCTGAAACTATACACACGTCTTCTACACATATTGAAGATGTGCACCTTGGTGTTTTTATGCCGAAAAAATATTTTTTAACAAAATTATCGCCTTTTTAACTTAGCCTTTTTTTCTTCATTTTTCTATACATTTCTATATACGGTACAGAGTTTGTGTACACAACTCGTCCGAAACCTTTCAGTCGATCGATCTGAAACTATGCACATTTCTTCTACACATATTGAAGATGTGCACCTTGGTGATTTTATGGCGAAAGAATTTGCTCAAAAAAAGTTTGGCAAGATTTACAGTAAATATCGCAAAGTCTGTAAACATTTTTCATGAAATTCCACACAAACTGCAATTTTTGTCGCGCCTGCTTTAGCAGAGGCGCGAGTATAGTCGGCGCTTTTTCCGTCGTCGTCGTCATCGTCCGCGTCGTCCGCTTCATCAGTTTTTTTGTAAGGCAAATGCGTTAAAGTTATTGTTTTTTCACAATATCTCTTTAACCCCTTGCCAGACTTTGATAATATTTCACATCAATGTTTGTCTACGGATGATGCTTCATTATGCACACCACCACATCCAAATTCTGAAGGTCAATGTCATTTATTTACTTGTAATGTTCACGGTCAAATGCCTCGGCAGGCGCGACACCGCTTCCGTGGCGGAATTCTTGTTTATTGTCTGAGGTCCATCAAAAATATCGCACGTCTTAAGCATGTTAAGTACAGTGATAGCACGGGTGTCAAACATTATAATTCAGTGGGTGGCCGCAGGGCTCCAGATAAGGAATTAGTAATTGAGTAGTGTTCCTCCATCATTTCTGAAGCAATTGGGTATTTCAAAATTTTAATTGGGTAAAATTAAATCACACTACTGTTTACACATCAACAGACAGCCATTATTGAATACTTTGTTTCGAAATGAAAACATATCTTGGCATTTCATTAGAATTGTCTCCTTGGATGTGTTTTCATGGAAAAATATGCTATATTGTGGTCTGTTTATTGTTTTCTGCAGCATGATAAAGGTACCACAATTGTGCTCATTGCTTTTTGATACTCACTACTTCTGATTTCAATTGGGTTTTTGGCAATTTTAATTGGGTATTTACGCAAATACGCAGCTCATATACAAATACGCAGCGAATACGTTCTGATTTTGGTATTTTCCCCCCAATGCAGCAGGTTAAAATGGGATCGAACCCGTTTGGCCGGCCTTACATGACCTTAGCTGTTGATAGGCTGCAAATAAATAAACAAACAAACACTATGGTATTAAATGTGATAAATCGCGGGTTTCCAGAGACGAAACCGATGAAACAGGAAATGCTGCTCATTTGAACCATCACATTGAGACTGGCCATGCTTACTGTAATAACCGAACTATTGGGACACTAATAGGGGCTTTCCAACACAATTTGTATCCTAACAGGGCTCCAGATAAGGAATTAGTAATTGAGTATTGTCAGGGCTCCAGATAAGGAATTAGTAATTGAGTATTGTTACTCCATCAGTTCTGAAGCAATTGGGTATTTCAACATTTTAATTGGGTAAAATTAAATCACATTACTGTTTACACATCAACAGACAGCAATTATTGAATTATAAGTTTGTTTCGAAATGAAAACATATCTTGACATTTCATTAGTATTGTCTCATTGGATGTGTTTTCATGGAAAAAATATGCTATATTGTTGTCTGTTTATTGTTTTCTGCAGCATGATAAAGGTACCACAATTGTTCTCATTGCATTTTGATACTCCCTACTTCTGATTTCAATTGGGCTTTTTTCAATTTTAATTGGGTAATTATCTTCACGATAAGTATATCCCGCGGCTTGCTTTGGTGCACCATTTAATACGTTGTCGTAATTACATGTAAGTGGTTTAATTAGGATGACCATTAGTATTTTGTTTTCTTGTTCTCAATTTCACACCCTCAGTTGAAATTAATAACGGTCATATAGTCTTTATTAAAACGATAGCCTGTTAAAACCGCGAGTTTTTTTGTAACAAAAATATTTCATTGAATGTTTCAAATCGAGTAACCCACACGAGATAGGTGTCCAAATCAGGAGAACACCGGGTTTATTTGCTTTCTGTCCAATGTATACTATCCTGGCCAAGCCCGAATATTTAAGCAGGCTAGCCTATGACAAATTGGCAATGTCCGCTGACGTAATTACTGATGTTTTTAATTGGTCTCGCCGCTAATGCAATAAGCCGGGATTTGTCGGAGATTGACGTTTGTCGTGTCACTTTAGACTGGTTTCCGGTAGCATTGTTTCGCTAGGCAAGGTTACCAGTCCGACAGGGTACTGACGTCGGCAACCGCGTGTATTGATCTTTGATATGGCCTTGTGCCCCGCGGTGCGAAATTTACACTTGACAAGCGCGGTGTGTTTGAAGTCTTGTCACTGTAGACGAATCAGCATCGTGTAAACACAGTTTGCCAGCTAATGATGAAGTTTTATGACTTGCGCGGAATTGCATTATGCCTATTGGAATACACGACATGGAATACATATCGGGAATTACCGTTAATCATAATGAAGTTATGCAATATTGTTCATGGAAAATGTTTAATGTCGCCAAAATGACACCGACAATATCGCGCAAGGTAAATGTTTTCAAAAGAATGCGAATGTAATTGATGACTAATTGGTTACGACGAGTTGCAATTCAGATGATAGCGACCAGATTTTGATGAAAGGAAAATAGCGACTGTGGTGTTATTTTTTGTTGCCGACAAAAACATGACATGGTCGCTGTTCACATACAAAAATGCCGTGTGGGAATGAAGATAGCTGGTCGCTGGTCGCAGTTCGGGAGTGGTCGTTATTCCAAGGTCTTATAAAGAACGAAATTGGACAGGGGGCGGTGGGGGGGGGGGGGTAACTGGCCGTTGTGGCAGGTGGTCGTTAACACAGGTTCGACTGTATTTCCGAATTTCAAAATATTTATCTGACCCAAAATAAGACTTAAACTTTTTATTCACCAAATTTATGCGATTTTTCATGCGTCCATGCCAACAAATGGGCTCAAACAAAGTTTGGACGCTATTACCATTTCAGTGGAATGTTTACAAATTATTATCAATTTAATGTTCACTATCACCATACAGCTCTTACGACCCTCGTGATCAGAATATATTGTCAGAAACTCGACAAAGCCTTGTTTCTGACAACATATTCTGACACTCCTAGTATCACTTTCCACTATCGAAAATATATCGTTTGGCTCCGTTCGGGGCATTCGATCAGATTGGTTGACACATTTCTACAACTGAGCAATTGTTATTTCAGGATTGAGGCGAGAGGGCCCGTCATATAGAAATATGGCAGAACCAAATCAACATTATATGCTGTCCAACAGACAGACGCGGTGTGTCGGAACCGACACTGATGCCACAACAGAGCTAACCACACCAACGGCATGCGACAATAGTCACGACAACGAAGCTGCTGCACGCGATAAAAGTTTCCAGACCGAAACAGATACGTACATTAACTCAACACACGTCCGAGAGCAATCTCCGTGTCGAAGCCCAAGTCCAGTTGAGGGACAATATAGTTGGTCTGCATTGCGAAACTCCTCACAAACTGAATATGACGCACTCTCACAGGAGTCGAATTCGAGTAACAACGGTACGATTGTTCAACGGCTACACGACACTGAAGCTCTGGTAGCTACGAGTAGTGAGGAACAGGCCACTATGGAAACCAAAGATGGACCTTCATGCCACCAGATGGAAGATAACAACGTCTGTGATGCGAACAGAAAGCGGCACCAGTGGAGGCCACCTGATATTAGCGATAGTCTCCAAGCGTGTAAGACGGTTCACTCGCAATATGAAAATGAAGAATTATCGCAAGATACGTATAACGAAAGTATCGATAATGTCAAAGCGAGTGGATCGAATGAACAACAACAGATGCGACACATTTGGTCATTGAAAAAATCGCCAAAAGACGAAATTATTAGCAGTGCCGAAATTTGCGGTCAAGACATTGATGGAACGGACGTAAACAGAAGTTTTGAAGATACCGCAACAGAATTGTTTGTGACAAAGCACTATGACACAATCATGGAAGTACCATCGCAACATGATGTCGTCAATTATACAGATGTTTATAACAGAAACACTCGCCTGCTTGACGAAAGCAAATATACATCGACTTATGAAGAGTCTATCAGTGGAAATACATCGCCGGCGACATTAAATGTAGTCCAGGCAAGCGATGGAAATGATGAACATCTTATTCGTAGCTTTGGATCGCTGGTATGTATCACGGGGGGAGGGGGGGGAGGGGGTCAGCTCTGTGCTTGGAAAGTGTATAGTACCCTTGTTACACTTCCCTAAATACAGAAAAACAGAAATTGACCTCTGTTATACAATACATAGAAAAGGGACATATCTTCAAAATAGAAGTAATAGATACCAGTCACTTTCATTGTCTTTTTTTTTCTAAACAAAGGTATTATCCTTCAAATCATCGTTTGCAACGCATAGTTTATACATGCAGGACAATAACAAAACATAGACGAACAACGTACTGTGTATTCTAATTTCGGGGCCGAATATATTTGTTCTCGATGTAAATATTCCGTTCTGATTTTGGGATTTTCCCCCCAATGCAGCAGGTTAAAATGGGATCGAACCCATTTGCCCGGCCTTACATGACCATAGCTGTTGATAGGCAATTAAACACCAATAAACAAACAAACAAACCTCAAATCTGTGTTTCAATAATAACCATCAATCGAGATCTCGATGGAGAGTCAATCCAGTAGAATATTCACCAAAAATTGCAAAAGCATACTTACCTAGCAAAGTGTAATTTGAGGAAGTGATCATTTATTTTTCCCGAAATGCATTATTTCATACAGAACTAACGACTGCGTATATTTGATGATCTAAACGTATGCACAATATTATACTGAATTCATTAAATTATCACAACCAAAATGGTTGTGATAATGTAATAAATTCAGTATCATAAAAATTAATAAATTTAATCTTAAATTGAAAATGTTTCCCTCAAGGTCTGCTTAGCAAGATAAATATACTTTGCAATTTTGATGAAATAGGCTACTGGTTGGAATAATGATTTTATCCCGTCAACACAGTGTGTATGTGCCGTGAAACACGGTGCCGTGAAACATTTTTGATATCCTGTCAATACGACCTAATCACTGCGTATGAATATGTGCGGTGACTGGGGTTATTTTTTTGCATTTCAAAGATTTTACAGGATAAATAGAATAGTAGGTTAGTGCCGTGGATGGGAAAAATATCTGGCGCGGCTCGGAAACGGGATGTGCTCGGCAGAGCCTCGCCCATCCCGTTTCCTGAGCCTTGCCAGATATTTTTTCCCATTCACGGCACTAACCTACTATTCTCTATGTGCACTGTGCGCATAAAACCCAAAATCCAAACCTCAAACCCGCGTTGTATGCACCACCTGCACAACATATTCCTCAGATATGAGATGTCGATGTACAAAATAATTCTCCGATTTCGAGGATGCGGCTGGGGTTATTTTTTGCATTTTAAAGTTAAGAGTAGTGTTGACGGGATAAATACAATACTAGGTTAGTGCCGTGAATGGGAAAACATATCTGGCGTGGCACGGAGATGGGATGGGCTCGGCAGAGCCTCGCCCATCCCTTTTCCTAAGCCTTGCCATATATCTTTCCCATTCACAGCACTAACCTACTATTCTCTATATATATCAAGTCGAAGGTATCGTTATCGAATACATCATTCAGGGTAGCCGCAAAATGGTAAAATGGTCACCATTTCCATCGGATTCCAATAATATAGGTCCTAGTGATCATCAACAACACATTGTTTATATACACCAATTTGAAGTCCACAGGCCGGTTTCACTAAACTGCGTACGACTAAAATGTTCGTAAGTGCAAATTTATGATCGTCTTGAAATTTCAGTTGATCAATTTACATTTATTGAGCAAAGTCCAATAATATAATTGTTTACAAGAAAACATTGTTAATGTGAAATTGACAGACTATCATAATGTTTAGCCATTGTTGTAGGGGGGGGGGTATACTGGAGTCAGGTTGTCCGTCCGTCCGTCCGTCCGAGCTTACAAATGGATACATATGTGGCTATGAGAACAATATGGTATGTAATATTATATTGTTCTTTGCTTTTATGTGGCTAAAAATGGGTTTATGTGGCTACAGAACAATAGGATGAACAAAGGAAAAGGTTAGGCTAGTCACATAAGTATCCATTTGTAGGAACGTCCGTGTGTGCGTCCGTCCGTGCGTCCGTAAACTTAACATCAGAAAAATATTGTTATAACTTCTATTTCCTTCATCTAAAATGCTTAATATTTCACACATGCATTCCTGTAAGGCTCTACTACCATGCTGTGCCAAATCCACGACCGTCCATCTCCCGCTGATCCCTTGGTCAAGGTCAAATACTTAGTCTCTTTACAAAACTTAACATCAGAGAAATATTGTTATAACTTCTATTTCATTCATCTAACATGCTTAATATTCACACATGCATTCCTGTAAGGCTGTACTACCATACTGTGCCAAATCCACGACCGTCCAACCCCCGCTGATCCCAAGGTCAAGGTCAAATACATGGTCTCTTTACAAAACTTAACATCAGAGAAATATTGTTATAACTTCATCTACAATTCTTAATATTTCATGCATGCATTTCTCTAAGGCTGTACTATCATGATGTGACATATCCCTGCTGATCACAAGGTCAAGATCACATACTTAGTCTCTTTGCAAAACTTAACATCAGAGAAATCGGTTATAACTTCTATTTCCTTGCTCGGATCTGCTTCACATTTACATATAAGTTATATATAAGTTTTTCCGTTAATTATCAAAACCTCAACATGGGTGTTTTATCATGATCCAAATTGTCATTTTGCTCCCGTGCCCAATGTCAAGGTCAATTAACTTTGAAATTTACCTTAAAGTTTTTTTGGATTTACGTTAAAAAAAATTAAGAATCTCTGAAACTGCTTCGCCAATTCACTCCAAACTTCACATGTGTCTGTATCATCATCCATGTTATCATTCTACGCCCAATCCGTGCGGCGCCTGTGCCCAATGTGAAGGTCAAATTACTTTGAAATTATCCTTAAAGTTTTTTTTTTTGATTTACCTTAAAGATTCTTGACGAAACTTCACATGGGGTGTTTATCATGATCCATATTTTCATTCCACGCCCGACCCGTGCGGCTATTGTGCTCAAGGTCAAATTACTTTTTTATTTACGTTAAAGTTTTTAAGAACACTATGTCGCTGAAAACTCTTCACCAATTCACTCAAAACTTCACATGTGTGTTTATCATCCTCCATATTTTCATTCTATACCCAACCCGTACTTTGAAATTTACGTTTTTTTTTATTTAGGTTAATGTTTTTTAAAGTATTCTAGATCTCTCCAACCGCTTCACAAATTAACTTCAAACTTCACATGGGTAGTATGTGTACGGGTTGAAGCCTTTTTACATTAAACTATTAATACGATCAAATGCCTCAGCTGGCGCGACATGCGGGCCACGGCCATCTAGTTATTGACCATGTCATAAAATTTATTCTGTAGTTACCACTCACCGTCCTACAAGTTGATTCTAATATGCCCCCTGAATACACACACCGACACACCTGCTCTGTTGTAGGAAATACTGACCGTGGGGCATGGCGAACAGTTAATAGCTGTTAGGGGCGATGGTATTAAAGTCCACTCGCAGCATGGCTCCTATAATGATCAAGTCATCAATCTGAGCCCCGATGAAGGTATGTATACAGCGGAGCAGGGCTCCAGATAAGCTGCGTATTTGTTTAAATACCCAATTAAAAATGCCAAAACACCAATTGAAATCCGAACTAGCGAGCATCAAAAAGCAATAAAGATTTTTTGGTACTTTTATCATGCTGCAGAAAATAATAAATAGACCACAAATATAGCCCGGGAGTGCGGCACATACGTATGTCGTTTTTGCGAAGAATCGATTTCCGTGTCAGTAGCCACGGAAATCGATTCTTTGAAAAAACGGCAGAAGTTTGGGTCCAAGTACCGAGACCACCAAATGCAGCTTAACAAGACGCGTTTGATGCGCCATATTTCAATCAAAATCCGTTATATAATAAGGACAGCATAAAAGAATACGTACTTTGAATCGGAGGGCTTCCGGAACTTCCAGTACTTGTTTTCGTTGTTGTAACCACGTGATCATACACCTTGCTAGTGTGATCTTATACAACTTCCTGACCATGTACATGTAATCCGTTTGATTGGTCAAAACTGAGCTGTGTGCTCGGCCTCGACCAATCAAACTGGGTGATATCGATTATGAATTTGGAGAACATGCTCATAATGTTTTATGAGCACGTGGTCGGATCTGCTCGCCAACGTATAGAGTAAGTAATCACTTGGGTACGAACTATGCAACTCTGCATTCGACGCTGCAAGCTGGATGTCGATTGACTCTGGCTTTAACTTCACGCAGTAATCGAATACTTACATCGTTTTAATAGTGATGTTAGAATGCCGCCGCATCGATAGTTGTCGGTGGCATATAGTTTTACCCTGTCTGTCCGTCCGTCTGTCTGTCTGTCTATCAGTAGACAATGTTCCTTGTCTGGTGAACTACTTCTACAGTTGTTGACGGATTCTCTTCATATTCGGTATGCAGCCCTACCTTCAAGTGCAGTAGTGCGTAACATAAACGTTTTCACTGTCCCACTGATCCATCCACAGTTATGCCCCTTTTTCGACTCTGAAAATATTGTGTTTTCCTTGTCCGGCGAACTACTACAGTTTTGGCTGATGCTCTTCATATCCGGTCTACAGCCCTATCATCAAGTACTGGAGTGCGTAACGTAAACATTGTTGCTGTCCCATTGATCCCTTTGCAGTTATGCCTCTTTTACTACTGTGAACATATTTTATTTCCTACTTCTACAGTTTTTGGCCGATTCTCTTCATACGCGGTCTACATCCCAACCATCAAGTGCAGGAGTGCGTAACGTGAATATTTTTGCTGTCCCACCATTCCATCCGAAGTTGTGCCCCTTTGTCTACTCTGTAATTGTTTTTCCTTGTCCAGCGAATTATTTCTATTTTATGGCCAATTCTCGTCATACTCGGTTGTACATTCCAACCATCAAGTGCAGGAGTGTGTAACATAAAAATGTTCCCTGTCCCACCGATCCATCCGCAGTTATGCCCCTTTGTCGACTCTAAAAATATTTGTTCTCCAATCATTCACTCAATCACTGATTGCTGTTGTATTCATGAATGCTCAACAGCGGTGGCATTTTGTTTTACAAACAATTTTCTAGTTGTTTACGAGGTATGAATACATTTCATAATGATCGGCTGACCTTAGATATTGAATATTCATTAGAATAATTTACAACATGCTGTGACAGCACTTTAGAATCATTTCCATTGGAAATGATTCTGAAGTTCCGTCAAACCGTGTTTTTATTGAGAAGTAAGGCAATATATAAAAGCAACAGCAGACGATAATTGTTGCGTGTAGCGGTCTAATACTTTTCAAAATGAGTTGTGATAAGTGACCGCCAAAAGGAAAACCAATGCACCTTGGCGTATTGCGTGCTTAACGTATGTTTCCATATAGTGAGTGACAGTGGGTTCATTAGTCTAGTAGTATAAAGGGAGTCAAAATGATACCACCTACGGTGGCATCATTTCCACCCCCATATACTACTCCCACCACCCCCGAAAAATGAAAAATTGGTTAACGAGGAAATTGTCTCCCACCACCCCGAAAAATCCAAAATTGGTGTCATAAATACATCATGTTCTTTTCACGTCCAATTGAACAGATAAAACGATAGTCTTAAAAAGGATTTATTTTTGTCTCGTTGTCATAAATACATCATGTTTTTTTCACGTCCAATTGAACATATAAATCCCATAGGTTATAATAAAATATTATAACAAAATGGATAATAAAATACACAACGAATTGGAATTTTGTAATGACTTTTATGGAGAATTTTACGCTGTTTCTACAGTATTAAAACACGGTAAAATGACAATACTATGTTGTATCGAATACATGAAATAAAAACGTTGCATTTACAATATTAAACCGGCAATTATGTCGCCGGTATAAGGATCAAATTTGTGTAATGAAGCGACTAAATAGGATCAATTGGATAGGAGAAACACTACCGAAATATTATCAAACTAATTTTATAAAACAGTTTAAAATCAAAGATTCGTTTACGGATATGCGTTTCTACGATATCGCTTTTAACGAAGAAATTGGAAAATTATTAGAAGAAATTGGAAATTATTAGAAGAAATTGGAAATTTAAAAAATTATTATTGAACAGAACTAATTTATCTTATAATCAAGCAGACGACAATGTTTCAATTACACGTGTTATGAACATGTAAATTAGGTGTCCCACCTTACACGTATATTAAGTCTTCCGGGATGGAAAATAAACACACTGTAATATATAATACACACACGGATATTGATAGCCTTATCGATGGTATGTAAACGGGCTATCAATTTACACAGGTGGTGTTTAACAGTTTATAAACACTTAGTGAGGGTTATATAGTTCACGAATTTCCGGGATGGTTCGTTATTTAATTAATTAATAATAAAAATTATTTATAATTTAAAGCGGAACACCCCTATTATATTAATATAATAAAATAATTAATTAATAAACTAACATTTTTATTTTTTTTTATTTTTTTTTATTTCACCAGAAAAGTTAGGTTTATATACGAGAAATAAACACAGTTCATTGTCGGGACGCCGGCACTAATATCTCAACAGTGAGATAGGTTTCGCCACATGTACTTCACTCTGGCCGCTCTACACATTATAGCGGATGGAGGTAATGAAGAGGAGGGGTCCGCGGTATCGGTCCAATGATGGGGTGGAGGATATGTGAGCGTGACACATCCCACTAAGCCAAAAAAAATGAGAAGAGAAGAGATTTAAAGCGAAGGCTTAGTGGGATGGGCCCAGAAGGGTTTTGCTGGCGCGGGTTCGAGCCTCGGTGAGACCTAAAAAAAAATTTTTTAATTGTTAATAATTTTCCTAAAATTAATTAATAAATTGTTTACTGCACCAATATAATTAATAATTTTGAAAAAATAGGAAAATTATTATTTTTTAAAAAATTATTTTATAAAATATCACAATGGTGCTGTAACATTTCCTCCGACTTTATTTCCAAGTTTTACCCTAAATTTATCCCAATCAGTACACTCAATTTTGGGCATGGTGGCGCGCGCCTTGATTCTTATATCATTTTTTAATTCTTCATATCTCCCCATTTCTTTCACCACGGATTCAACCTCTAAATTTGATATTTTCTTATCGGCCAACGCTTTGGACACCATAACGTCGATGCTATTTTTCTTAGACCTAGCGAGAACGGATATTCTATCATGTTTTCTACTTTTTTTCTCGAGTTTTCCACCAGCCGCCCTAATTACCATACAAAGTATTCCAGATAAAACGGTAATTCCACTCAAAACCCCTGCAAGTGGAACCGTTACAATTGTAGATAGCGTTGCAGCAGTCCCCGAACCACACAACACAGAAACACTTGCCAGAACCGTACTAGATGCTTCAGCTATGTTCGCCGCGCGCTTATATTTGTTAGCGTGTCTTTTTCTATTTGCACATTCTCTAACTAAAATATCCTGCATAGCGACGATATTATTCAACCTAAAATCTGAACTTCTTTCGTTAATTGGATACAGTGTTGATGGAGTGGTATTGAGAGTTGGATATAGTGTTGGTGGAGTGTTATTGAGAGTTGTATACAGTGTTGGTGGAGTGGTATTGAGAGTTGGATATGGTGATTCGTTCATAGTTAAATTTATTTCAATATATTAGTATTTACACAATAAGTTCAATTAACAATGAGACAATAGTGGAAGAACTCTCTGAGTCACCGATTTTCGTAACAAAGTTAATAACACTACCTTGGGAAAGTCTAATTCGATCATTACCGGCGAACGAAACAATCGTCGAACTATCTCCAGAGATTTTAGTGACTCCAATCCCCCGTTCTTCCCCATCTACTACAATATTTATCGCGACCGCGCCCACAGGTTTACCATTAGCATTAACCGAGCAGACTGCCATTTGGATAACTTCACCTGCAGCTGTCATAGTGTATCCCCCATATTTATTACTCGCTTTGGCAACGAATATTCATAGTGCCCCTCAACCAATGGGCCCCGCTTCTCAGCCCAAACTGTTATGACACGTTTTTGGTGTTTTCATTGTTTTCACTATTCCGGCAAGCGCCCTGTTTGCGTTATATGCCTCAGTACGAATCTCATAAGAGGCCTCCTCAAGAGCTTTGGTAGCGGCTATACGATCATGTTTCAGTTTATCGGTTATTTTTCCATCTAGTTCGGTAAGTGCCGCTTCTCTGCTGAGAGTGTCCTCTAAGTCGCCTGGTGGCCTCTCCAAGGTCTAAGACTTTATCAATACCCGACCGGGTCTCTTTTTGAAATTCTGTTATTTTTCCATCTAGTTCAGCAACCGCCGCTTCTCTGATGAGAGAGTCCTCTGAGCGCAACACCTCATAAGCCTTCGCAAGGGCCGCCTGGTTGTCTTCTCTTGCTTTCTCAACCCCCAACCGAGCCTCCTTTCGAAATTCGATTATTTTCCCATCTAGTTCAGTAAGAGTCGCTTCTCTGTTGATAGAGTCCTCTAAGAGCAGCACCCTATAAGCTTCCGTAATATCCGCCTGGTGGTCTTCTCGGGCTTTCTCAATACCCGTTCGGACTCCATCAAGATCAAACCGGGTCTCTTTTTTAAATTCGGTTATTTTTTCGTATATGTCAGTAAGTGCCGCTTCTCTGTTGAGAGAGTCCTCTGAGCGTAAACGCCCCATAAGCCTCCGCAATGGCCTCTTTGTGGTCTTCTCGGACCCCCTCAACCCCCGACTGGTCTCTTTCAGAAATTCGGCTATTTTACCGTCTTAGTTCGGTAAGTGTCGCTTCTTTACTATGAGAGTTCTCTAAGCGCAACGCATCATAAGCCTCCGCAATGGCCTCCTCAAGGTTCGACTGGTGGTCTTCTCGGACTTTATCAATACCCGACCGGGTCTCTTTTCGAAATTTGGTTATTTTTTTATCTATTTCAGTAAGTGCCGCTTCTCTGATGAGAGAGCTTCTGAGCGCAACACCTCATAAGCCTTCGTAAGGTCCGCCTGGTGGTCTTCTCGGGCTTTCTCAATACCCGACGTGGCCTCTTTTCGAAAATCGATTATTTTCCCGTCTAATTCAGCAAGTGTAGCTTCTTTGCTGAGAGAGTCTTCTAAAGCGCAACGCATCATAAACCGCCGTAATGTCAACCTGGCGGTCTTCTCAGGCTTTATCAATCCCCAACCGGGCCTCTTTTCTAAATTTGGTTATTTTTTTACCTAGTTCGTTTAGTTCCGTATGCGTTTCTTCACGACTTTGTGTATTCACAGCCAGGGCATATTCTCTAAGTTGTGATAGTAGACTTTTGTGAATCTCGTCCGTGGCCCTCGATATAGTTCTATTGATCAAGGCCTTTGTTTTTTGGGTAGTTAAAAAGTCGCCCTCTGTCGGGATGAATCCCCCTTCTGCCGGTTCCAAATTATTTGAATTTGTCACCCAATCGGAAGAACTACCTGGTCCGTATATACTCATAATGTTGATAATATATATTACGAACATGCGTTTAATTCTAAATAATTAATTTGAAATTTCTAGAACTACCGAAATCTGGTAATCGTTCTTCAACTCTCGCCCTTTATCATCAAGAATAGAAATCTTCAACTCGTGGATGTGTCCCGATTCCAAAACTTTCATCTCGGGGTGTGGGAAGTCTAAGGTCACAGTCTCGCCATAGAAACAGTCGCTGGCGGGCACAGTTTTCAGTAATGTGCTGGGGGATCCGTCTACCGTGTTGTACGATGTGTTCACCCGATCCAGGTGCACCCTGAGAGTTTTCGTGAAGGCGAAGTTTACTGGGGTATCGCCGCGGTGATAAACCACGGGGAAGACAAAGTGCAACGGTAACACTCGCCCTTCATCCTCGTTGTAAGGGGGTGCAAATTTAAATCCTAACATTGAGGCCAACCCCGGAGTGATCTTTATTTTTTTATCAACGGACAATGTCGCAATCCCCGTGGCTTTTGAGACTGTGAGAGTGAATTATCAGGCATATTCCTTGCGATTAAAGCTTGGACATCTCTGAAACCCCAAAGGCCAGGACGTACTGCGACAGCTGATTCCCGAATGCGTCTCTCTACTTCTGCAGGACTATCGGCGGTCTCTAGATCTATACCATCTACGGAATAGATAGCCTCTATCCGTTCTATTCCTTGGATATCCTAGTCCATTTCAATGTTTTTCCATCCAACCGTGAACGTGATTGATCTAAGGCCTACCCGGCGTTGTCCGCAGCAGTTGTCTATTAATTTTTGAAGTTCACAACTCTCTTTTTGAACATTAGTTATAGTAGCAAACATAATAATATCTTTCAATGGATACCAAAGCATTTAGCTTTAACTCTAATGTAAAGTACGCGGTCGGAGGTAAATACACACAAAAAGACGTTGTTAACCCCCTTGTACACCCAACCGTAACGGTTAGACCGGACAGCGGCTTTGCCACCAATTTCCCTAATATCTTTGAACAATATAGGCTGCCCAAGATTACTACGATGGAGGTGGTAAACGGGTGGAAAGCAACACCGATGCCGTTTTGGCAGAACCAAATAAATTTCGCTGTATGGTGCGCAACAGCCGGGTGTGGAGTTTCATATAAAGACCATCTGACATCCAAGAATGTCATGCTCCGAAGTGTCTACAACTTTCACGTGTATTAATACTATTAGGAGGATTCTCAAAGAACTAGGTATTTCACTACCTCAAGACGACGCCTGGGATCCCATTTCCAACGCATACGACCGTATGGCCTTTGAAAGACTGTGTAACGAATTTAACGTTTCAAAAGACGCGGACTGGAGACAGAAAGCATTTCCTACCAGCACCGGCCTCGGGGACGTTCTCATTCACGGTCAGTCCGGGAATTGGACACAGACTGATTTTAGACACGATCACTCCGGTGACCACATCGTCAGTCGGAACGCGGGAATTTTGACCCCGCGACTATGACATTCGGGCCGGAAGTGTCTGGAGGTCGGCACTGTGGCGTGTTTTTCTTGTAAAATGTTACCTCCGAAACGGGCTCACGTCGATTTACATACAGCAGGCTGCTGAGGTTCAGGACGCGTGGGGTACATTTATGTTAGATAAGGGTATAGGGTTCACGCAGGCCGGGGTTACTCGCGTCAACGACTCCATTCGCACGTACGTCTGGGCCATCCTCGGCGCACAGAAGCAAACTCGCAGTTCTATACTGGGCACGGGGGGAACAGCGTTTGATGCACAAAAACAATTCTTGGCACTTGTAGAGGACGCCATCTCAGCTAGGGTGGACCTGGAGAAGGCGATCCAGAATTATCAAGACGTTTTACAGAATGCCAGTCACCCAGTTAGGGACTATGTATTTGGAATAGGTCTTTATATGGCGCCGAGCAATATGATACTACGAGACGACCCGGTTGACGGTTACAATAATCAGATCGTAATCGCCACCGCCAATCAAAAAATCGGCCACAACGGTAACGTGAACACGGATATCATCAAGCGCACCCCCAACAGTGGAACCGATTTCATAAAACACAAAATGGATACACCTCCACCAATTCGTAAATCGAACCCAGTACCCCCAATTCGTAAATTGGATGAACCATCGAGATCCATCAACAGACCAATCGCGATTGGAGAAACACCAATCAATTACAAATTGGGTGAAATTGGAAGCACAACACACGAGGAGGAGAAATTAGGGCTCGTCATCGCCCTCGTGGCGATCGGATTATTTACGCTTTTTTGTTGTAGGAACTCTCTGACAGAGAATAATAGGAGACCGGCGATTGCCACGATTAAAGCCCAAGTATTATTGGCGAGCCATCCGACCGTTTTTGATAATATAGATAGCAAGTAAGAAACGATACTTCCGATCAGTCCAGGTAGTGCGGCAGCCAACTTTCCTGCTAATTTAGCCAGGAGATTGGCGAGGGCTTTTAGTTGTTTTTTTATCCATTCTTTTACCCCACCGGATGGTGCTGGTGCTGGAGCTGGAGCTGGAGCTGGTGCTGGAGCTGGTGCTGAACCACCCGTGATAGATAGAACTAGAGATGATATAGATAGAATTAGGGTCGATATAATCATGCTGAAAGCCGCGATGACGGTTATTATCGTGACGCCCTTCTCTCTGAACAGAGTGCGAATACGCGCACCGAGTGTAGTGTCCTCGTGCAGGACCCTCGAGATTGTTTCGCGGCTCCGACTTAATTGACCGGAAAGCGTCTCACGGTTAATCGAGGCAGCCTCCAATCGAGCTTCTCTTTCGTCCCGCAACGACCGCAGGAGTTTGTTGATCCGCTCGGTAGATTCTCTATCGCCCCGTGCTTCCTTTATTTTTCTTTCTTCTAGAGCGATATGTTTGTCCAGCGCTGAGAGTTTGGAGAGGTTATTAACTAGTTCGCCCCGAGTTGTTTGCAGAACCTTATCGAGTCCCCGGAGTTCGCGAAGAGGTAACGGTGCGTCAAACTTCGTGCCGTTTATTTCGTTGACCGTGGTTTCAATCGTGTTAATGACGTCGGTGGCTACGCGAGGGATCTCGCTGAACTCGATCGTTTCTATAGTGGCGGCCGTCTTCTCCAGCGTTTCGTCGGTAGACTGTAGGGTTTTTACCATTTTTGTAGGCAGCGGCGCCCGAATGTCGTCGAACACTCCGAGAGCTCGAGCGAGTAGTGCTCCATATCGCTTCAATGAAGAGGGTCTGAGGAACTTGTTTGGGTGGTTTCTTGTACGTCAGCAACTTCCAGGTATTACCCCATTTAACCCACAGGTCTCCTCTTTTAGTGCTGCGAAACTCCAACGTGGCCTCGATGCCGCGTTTAGACACTATACTCTCCCACCGTTTCACCAGAGTATCCGTTTCCTTGGTAGACGCCAGCTCATTCTTGGAGATCCCCTCAGGAATCTTGGCACCGCCCGCCCATACCGGAGTTTTGGATTTGGCCTCCCACGTTTCGAAATGTGTACTCGCCTCGGGCGGGTACTCTATGAAGGACGTTTCGTCGAGCATATTATCGAAGTAGTCATCATCGTCCAAGCCCTCTAAGCGGGTATATGGATCGATATCATCATCATCATCATCTGCTAGGTAATATTCTCGGTGCGCCCGTAGTGCGATCGAATTCGTCCATGCCAATATCGAGACCAGCCATCTTTAATAATTATTATTATATTAAAGACAAAACAATACAGGTTTAATAGTTTCAATAAAATTAATTATGTCTTCGAGTCAATACGGTCGCAAACTCAATCCATACCGCAGACTGCGTGAGCCCCTCGGGGCAAAAGGCGTGAGACAGAGTGTCGTTATTACGAACAACCCATCGACGATCGACCAGAACCAGCAGCTCTTAGTCCGCTTCCCCAACCTCGGAGCTAACGACGTCATTGTGCCGGGTACTGTTCGCCTAGCTTTCACTATTTCGCTAACGTCGACGGACGCGGACCGAACCGTCGTTCAGAACCTGGGTCGCGCCATCGTCAAGAAGACCATGATAAAGATTTCTGGTAATGAGGTGATGTCGATCGACGACAGCGACGTCTACCATTGCTATCAGGACCTGTGGAAGACGTCACACGAGCGTGAAAACGCTGTCTATCAAGGTATTGACACCAGCAAAAATAAGAACGTAACCAAACTTAGAATCGGGACTGCTAACAAGGTAGATAACAACGCTAGTGACAACGCGGTCGCGGGCGCTTACGGCAACCGCTTCTACATCCCGCTCGACTTTGAGTTGCTGGAGAGTCACATGCCCTACTATCAGAGCGCTTTGGCTGACCGCCTCGAATACGAACTAACGTTCAACGACTACGGCCGAGTTATCATAGCCAGCGACTTGTTATCGACGTATATGATCGATAATGTTTCGCTGGAGTACGACATGGTCACGATGCCCGAACTCGCGCGATTGATCAGAACCCAGTACGCCGGGCGCGTTGCCATACTTTACGACCGAGTTCTTCGCCATCGTAAGATGACGAAAGACAAAGGCGACACATTGTGGAATATTAACGTCAACGTACCCGCCCGCTCGATGAAAGGTATACTGATGTTGTTCGAGGAGGCTCGGGTAGCGCTCGGTGTTAGAAAAACCGACAGATTCTATAACCCCAAAATCACGAAGGTAGAGGTGACGATCGAGGGAGTCCCCAATCAACTCTACAGCGCGGGTCTTCGCGCGCACCAGCAGTGGGACGAAGTAAGAAAGCAGTTTGCTGCCGGCTCTAAGCGCTCTCCGGAGGTTGCAGCAGTTGCCAAAGACCTACATCTCTCGGCCGTCTCCCTCGCAGAGTTCCTGAATACCAAATACGCGTTATGGCTAGACATGCGAGCCAACGACGATGACCAAATACACGGCAGCGGACGCCAAGTTGAGAACGCTAGCGAGGGTGTGACGATCCAGATAACCAAAGAGGCGGACGGAGCCGGGCCATTGAACGTGTACTTATATATAATTACAGACGCACAACTCAACATCGAAGATGGCCGATACGTCTCAGCACTCTACTGATTTAATAAAAAAATCATCTAACGTTTTATTAATTAATAATTTTGAAAATTCTAAAGAATTAATTAAGAAAATTAACAATCAATACCAATTCACGATTGGGGATGCTCACTTTGCCATAATATGTGGGCAGACAGGATGTGGAAAAACGGTTTTCATCCTAGACTTGCTCGAGGGCTCCTACCGCGATGCCTTTCGTCATATTGTGATCCTGTGTCCCACTGTGCGGCACAACGATACTTATCAGCGGCGCCCTTGGATATGGTCCGATCCTGAGGTATACGTTATTGACCCGGGTGATAGGCTTCACGATTGGTTGCGTGGTTTATACCAAAGATTCCAGGGTGAGCCCACCCTATATGTGATTGACGATTGCTCGGCCAAGGCGGCGATGACCAAAAAGAAGGACATGCTCTCTGAGCTCGCATTTTCTGGCCGCCATGCGAGGCAAAGCGTATGGATCTCCACTCAAAAATACAACGCCGTCCTCAAGGATCTGCGCGAGCAAACGAAATGGGTCGCCCTCTTTCACTGCAAGGACCGAGACTCATTCGATGACTGTCTTCGAGAGAATGACGTTGTTATCCCAACGCGCGAGGAGCGCCTGGAGGTTCGACAGATGCTTTCCGAAACTAAGCACGCCAAGCTTCTGCTAAAGACTGATCAACCAACTGCTTATAAAGTTATCAATTAATTAATAATTTTGAAAATAAAAAAAAAATACAAAGTAATAAGCTATTGCAACGCTTAACAATGCTTAGCAATTGCTGAACAATGCTTATCAATTGCTGAACAATGCTGAACAAATACTGAACAATGGTTAACAATGTTAACAATTTTCTGCTCCGCTGCGAGCTTTGTTGCGAGCATAATGGTGTTAACATAAGTATCGGGTGGTGCGCTTGGCAATATTTTAAAGTGATGAGACTTGTTAGAATAGTTAAATTACTAATTTTGAAAAAAATGAACTGCGACGAACTTCTCGATCAGCTAATGGAAGAAACAGTCGCTCCGACTGAAACTGTAGGAACACCTGTCAGCACGGCTGCCGATACGGTCCGAATGAAAATGAAAATGCGGCGCGACGCGAGCGTCTAGCTGCGCTGGTTGCTGGGGGACAATCGGAGCATTATCTAGGTAGGCGTCTCTCAGTTTGTCAGGTGCATAAGATGTCAGATGCGGAGATCGATAAAATGTATGCGCGATACGAATCCAAATTGGGAGCAGAGATGACAAAAACTCTTGGATCGGCGGCTATTCATTTGTACGCTACCGCCGTTAGTAGACTTCTCCCTATACCAAACACCGAAGGGTTGATTCACGATCTAGAGACTGACCCTTTTATAGGACACACTCTTAGAACGGCATGCTGCTCAATTTATCACAAGTTTGGAATGTACTTGGCTCCACTAACAACCGCGTTGACCACGGGTAAACACTGTCAATTTGGACATATATGCCCACGAACCCTGAAAATGATGACACAAGACACACCCACGAGAGTGACGGAGTTGAACCAGATTGCTCCAACACAATCGAACCAGATTGTTACTCCGCCACTGGATGACATACCGCATATAAAAATCCCAAAAGACAGGCAGCTGGGCGGGCGGCGGCTGCCACCCGAAAAGTTAACAAGATAAAATACTCGCCGAGCTTCGAGAGGCTAAACTCCAATCGAGATTGGGGTTGCAATCGGGGACGGAGACAGCAAAACATCTGAAGACAGAGCAATCGGGTTCAACTTCAATCCCGAGTGCAACAAACACCCAAATTCACGAATTTAGAAGCACACCCAAATTCTTTGAATTTGTCACCCAATACCAACTCCCGTTGGAGTTGGACTGAACCCCAATTCACGAATTGGAGTTGGTTTGTTGGTGTTAGTCTGGTAGTTGTTGGTGCCCTGTGCGTGTGGAAATACCCGAAAAAAACAACCAGCCAGTGTTCAGAAGAAACACCAATCATCAACAATGTTGAATTTGGATGCGCCCCATTTAAACATTGATCGCGACCCCTTTTATATGCAATAATTATAACAATGGCTGAACAAGATGGTAAAATGTTAGTGAATGCGCTTTATCACGCCGTGGTGATATCGGGTTTCAGTATCGGGTATGCTCGACTATCAAAGATGGCCCTAGGAGGAACCGCTCCCAAATTGGACTTTACTGTGAGAGACGTAGGGCTCGCGACCTTAGATGTAGCGGCCGCAGTTTGGACCCGAGATTATCTAGTTAAAGCTGGAATTCTACAAGTTAATATATGGAAATAAATGGCTTCAATCGCAGTAATAGTAGGTGGTGCGCTTGTAAACGCATTGGCGTTCAGCGGTAGCAACTTTATATTCTCTAAAATGAAAAGCTCGAACGTGGATGAGGAGCGTAAGCGTCATGATTTAGCTGTAGAACAACTCAATAGCGCAAAGGAAGCGTGGTCGAAAAAACGAACCGCCCATCTGGACTGGGTCAATGAAGAGCTTCGCCGCGAAAATCACGCCGCGCAAACTTTTCAGAACGTTGAAGAAGCCAACCGCGAGTACGCGCTGGCATATCCGCACAAAAAGTCTCGATCCAATGGATCCCGAGCCCCAACTTTCAGATTTCTATGTACCGTCAGAGGCCCAAAAGGACCGCGAGATCGCGTTCATCGTCGTGGGAATGGGTGTGGTTGGGCTCGTCGGCTACTATATTCAATCGAGATTTTAAATTAATTAATTAAAAAAACATTTTTTTTTTATAAATATATATATAGAACGATGTTAGTTGACGAACTTTATGACGCTATGATCGATGTAGGCTACACTGCCCAAAAACATCGTTTACCTGGTGCAAAGAGTATGATTCGTCTGGCCCGAGATTGTCTCGAGACGTGGCGCGAGGACGAAAAAGCGGCCACCCTTTTCGCAAAGCGGATGTTAGATTCCTCCATCAACTCCCAATCGAGATTGAATGAATTAGATTCCCCTCTCCTGTTCCAACCCAAACGCGATTGGGGCTGCAGCGAAACTTCCAACAAAGGTTTATTACAGTTACCGGACGAACTGGCGAGGGCATGTTGGAGATTGTCCGATATATTAGAATACTTCGCATACGATGAACACGCGCAAACTTGATACCAAACTAACGCGCAAGCTGTCGAATACATACTATAGCCCACGCGGCTACTGGAAGGGACTCGCGGCCATCAAGAACCTCGCGGCGGCGACCAAGGTTTCAGAAAACGCTGTCAAGGAATGGCTCAAGAAGCAGGGCCATCTGGCAGATCTATTTACCCGCGCCTCACAATATTCCGCGCCCAAAGAAATTCGACGTGCCGGTGCCGAACCAAGTTCACCAAGCGGATCTCCTGTTTCTACCTCACGATCGCGTCGGTCGCAAAACGTACAAGTACGCACTGACAATCGTTGACGTAGCGAGTCGTTATAAGGGGGCTGAGCCGTTGGCACTAAAGAGTCTAAGGAAGTGGCCGAGGCTCTTTCCCAGAATATATAAGAGGAGTCCTCTCAAATGGCCGAATCTTCTCCAGGTCGATCCCGGCCGCGAGTTCATGGGCGCGGGCTCTCATCTATTGTCTAAGCATAAAGTTTCTATCAGACGCGGCCGCGTCAACATCCACCGGGACCAGGGGATCGTGGAACGCTTCAATCGAACCCTGGCTGAGAGACTGTTCGGACACCAATATGCCAAAGAACTTGTAAACCCTCATTCGCGATCGACCGAGTGGGTGGCCAGACTGCCCGCCGTGGTCTCCGCACTGAACGGAGAGGTGACCAGATTGATAGGTAAGAAGCCTGTAGATGCTATCAAGTTTAAAAGGGTGACGAGCAAGCCTTCTGCCGTCTCGCGCGGGCGACCCGTTGGTTTAGAGGAGCAGCGGCTTCCATCAGATATTGACGTCCGGTACCTCTATCAACCGGGAGAGCTTGAAGGTGGCAGCCGCCGCGCGACTGATCCCGTGTGGTCAATGAATGTATATCATCTGGATCGCTCTATTACCAAACCCGATGAGCCCGTGCTCTATTATTTGGCTGATGGTCCATCTCGCGGTTTTGTTCGCGAAGAACTTCTTATGGTACCTTCTGACACCCAGTTACCCCCGATTACTTAAATCAATAGAGGTTCTGTATGTATTCCGTCTGGTAACACGCGTCTTTTATCGTAGTATGCCGAGAGTCCTAATTTTTGTTGACAGTACGTTTTCATAACGCCGTCTTTCATTTTAAATCCTCTATTTTGTGCTACATCTATAATGTGTTTTCCATCTTCTGTAGTTTCACTTAGTACTCGTTTATATCTATCCCAATTTAAATTGTTAGTTCTCTTGGACATTCCTTTCGCAGAGTTTTTATTAATAGAATTAATTTTTTCTACGAAATAACACTTACTAGATAACGCTATCGCCCTATCCCCGCTAAATTCCATTTTGAAAAGTCCGGGCTCTCTTTCGCTCCATTTATCCCAAGCCAACCATTTATTTTTTTTCTTTTTCAAACTCGTCTAGTAAGTTAGGTCTAATCAATTCCTCTATCGTTTTTCCACTAACTCCTATATACATACTATCTGTATCCATCTGTATTAATTCAAAGTCTTCTCTTTTTACGTATTTATCTAGAAATTCGTAGTAAAATTCCAACATTCTCAATTTAGCTAGTTGATAAACCGCTATTCCACAATGGATGGTCTCTTTACCGCACACCTGGGTTTTCTTGAAGATATTTCGTACGCATCTCCTATCTCTTCCAAATCGTCAAAGAATGCAGATCTTAATGCTTTGTCAACACAGGTTTCGTTTTGTGTATATGTCGTATTTAAATGTCTCTCCGTTGCCTCTATCATTTTTCCACAACACGAGTTTCCTAATAATTTCATTATGTCGGCTACTGGTTTCTTATTTGGTTCTACATCGCCTGTTCGTCTTGCGGCTGTAACTTCTTTTGCGAACCATTCGAATGGTTTTCCGCTAATATAATCTATAACACGATGAACTCCAGTTATTTCTAGGCCGTGTTTTAAATACCATTTCAACAGTGGCGCGTACAGCAATACTTTAGTGGCGGTCATAGATCCCACCAATTTTTTTCCATCTCCTCTTGTTCGGCCAGTATCGTTTAAATATTTTAACATGTGTGTGGGAACTTCATCAACCTCTACTTCTCTGTTTATATATTGGGGACATTTCAGAAAACTTATGTTTTAAGTTGTGTGGAACTTCTATATCCACCTCCGCAAACCCAAACCAGTCTCCAGATAAAACTCTTTTACAAAACTTTTTAATAAATTTAGGGTTATGTAGGGTATCTATAGGTGTATAGTTTCTCTCCCACACGGCATCTCTTTATTTAACGTAGATAAATATAACGCGTTTGCATCGTACCCCAAAACAGCCTTGCAAGGTTTGTTAATTCCTGTGGAATTAGATCTAATATTTGAAACACCAGCTTCTGCATATCGTGTAAATACTATTGATGGACCGCCAACTAGAGCGTCCTTCATCATTTCGTATGTTTCTTCTTTTGGTGCATATAGAGCATCCTCCGGTATAATCGTCTTTGAAGATTTTTGTTCTTTAATGGTTCCTCTCAATAAATATTGTATAGCTACTCCAGGTAGTGTTACCGCATCTTTGAAAATATCCACACCTCTGTGTTTATAAAATTCACACATTTTTTCCACCGCTTCTAGGAACGGTGCTACATCTAAATCGTTATAATATTTCAACCAATCTCTGAAAGTTTTCATATTATTTTCTTCGAAAATTCTACGACATTTACTTAATTCTGTTTCATCTATTAACATTTTCCCAGATAGTTTGGAATACCAATTCTCTATATCCGGTAGTCCTGGGTAATCCAGTTTGTCTGGAGAATCGAACCACTCATAAGGAAAGAAAGATTTCTGTCCTTTGCATTCGTAGGCTTTTATCCAACTATCGTAACTTACACCAGGTCCTAGATAAAGTATTACATCAAGAAATCTAAATTCTGGAGTAAATAGAAATATTGTTGCGTTTGCAGTTTTCGACCATTACTTTCTTTGTTGTTGTTGCCAGTTCGCCTATAGGTATTTCTTTATTAAGTTTATATCATACTTACTGCTGTTAAAACCTATAACCGGCACTTGCTCTATCCACTGTTCGATCTTGGCGATTTGGTTTTTACGTAAATGTTCTGTATTAAACCTATATCTTGACCACACTTCTTCTCTTATAGCTTTTCCCTGACTTTCAAATCTTCTACGAATTTTTCTATAAGTTTTGCGGGATCTTTATCACAAATATGAGTTACTGTTCCTGATAAATTATCTCCTATACTAACGCTTACCGGAACGTGCTCAGCTTCGTACTCTTCTGACTGGAGATACGCCTCAAAATCGTATACTATCTGATATGGATAAAGAGTAGTGTCGCAACCGATCTTTATGTCTTTACCCGTTCTTTGAAATTCGCATTCCCACATAACTACTAGGTTGAATTCTTTGCTTTTTCTAATAAATGTATCTCTTCTCATAGTGGATGCGCGTTCTTATTTTGTATGCTTTGCATGAATCTCACACCCGTGCCAGTAACAGCCGTGATATTGATATACGGTATTGGTTTCTGGACAGTATCCATCTACTGGAGCTCCTAAAATCCATCTTTCACCCCCGTGTCCACACTGTTCGTGGTGAATGTGAATTCCCTCGCGCTTTTCCACAGAGTACATCCAATCGATCGCCCCATAACTGTTAGAACTTTTTGGGTAGAACGCTTTCTCGAACGACGAACGCGGGCGCTCTAAATAATTACCATCACATATTACTTTTGTCTCACCTCTCATACATGTTGGTCCGTGTCTCTTCATATTACTCGCTTTCGTGAATTTCTGCTTAGAATTATCGCAGGCGTAAATTTTAGATAGGTTTTTAAGGTTTTTTATCAGAAATGCGTGATTATTAAACAGTCCTATTGGCATTGGTTTATTACCTATTTCATTATAGTGCGCTGGTACCTTTTTCAACCACCATACATTACATTCGGTGGGTTGATATACTTCTATACCGATTTTAAAAAACTCTTCAACCTTTTTCAGATCTGAAAAAGGAATTGGTGAAACCACATTACTACCGAAATATTGCTTACTAAGTTCTTCCGCTTTTTCTGTACATCTGTCAGGTCTGATCTTTTTATCAAGGTGCATAGCTAGACACCTGAACAGACAAAGATCGTCATTATACTTATCTAAAGAATACATACCTTTTCTATTCCTCAACCATTCTGGAAGTTCTCCTCCTGCTGCTTCTTTGGATTGTAGTCCCAAATCTATTCCCCTACTACCCTGTATTAGCTTTACAAAAACCATTATTCGTGTTTGCTCCTTATCTGACAGCCATTTTTTAACGGTTTTCATTGATGATAGTGGTTCGCTACCACCGAGATTTTTGTGAAATATTATAGTTTTAGGTTTTCCGTTTTTAGTTTCCTCCATATGTTCTAGCTTGTAAGAATATGAATATCTCAAATAAAAATTGGTTGTTAGATACGGAGCCAGTTTATCGGACATGCGTTCAAACTCGTTAATGTTAATGTTTTTACGAAAGGATAATGTAACTACCCGTCTTCCATTTTCTACCTTTTCCAATGTTTCATCGTGAGCCCCCAATATTTCTTCACCTTTTTCCACTATCGCGCGAACTATAGATTTTTTCTTATTATTTTGTATTTGGTCACCTGTGTGTCTCAAATTATTGTGCTTGAAGGTAATTCTTTAGAATTAATTACACTAGCCCTTAGCTCCGCAATACTTTCTTTTTGAATTCTGTTACCAACTTCCTCCGCTAGTGAGAGGTCTTTAAATGCCCCTCTTTTATAGGCGCGGGTAAACCGCTTCATAAACGCCTCATTCTTTGTGGTGCATTTATCAGCTTTGTCAACCCCCTAACTCTCAACCGTGTACTATAAGTAATCCCTAGAGATTCGGCTTCTCTTCTCAAACTTTCTATTTCTGGCGTTATCATATTTTCTGTAATATAACCTATGAAATTTATCTGTTCAATTAGTCTTGAAAACATTATGTTTTTTTCACGACCAATTGAATATAAACATATACATATACATATATAATGGAGTGTGAGACTTGTTGTAAAACGTTTACGCGTAAAGACTATCTACGAAGGCATCTAGCGAGACGTAGAAAAATTCCTTGTGTCCCCCCGCAATTTCAATGCCCCAGATGCCCTTGTAAATTCGTTAGTGCCCAAACTCTTTGTAGACATAAGCAACTACGCTGTCAGGTGGCTACAGGTGAACGTGGTAGACTAGAGCTGGTAGAATTAGTTGCTGATCTACGGAATAAATTAGCTATATCGGAGGAGGAAAATATGGAGTTGGAATATAGACTATTGCGTGAGGACGCATTTAAATCGGAAACTTATTAGAAGAAATTCATAAATTTACTGTCGAAAAAACATGATGTATTTATGACAACGAGACAAAAATAAATCCTTTTTAAGACTATCGTTTTATCTGTTCAATTGGACGTGAAAACAACATGATGTATTTATGACACCAATTTTGGATTTTTCGGGGTGGTGGGAGACAATTTCCTCGTTAACCATTTTTTGATTTTTCGGGGGTGGTGGGAGTAGTATATGGGGGTGGAAATGATGCCACCGTAGGTAGTATCATTTTGACTCCCTTTATACTACTAGTCTGCATGTGGGGTTCATCTTATCCTCTATCTGGAACACATTCCCTTCCAGGTTGCTCGAGTTCACCGATATCGGTCCACGCGGGAGACACTACACGCACCGCCGACATCGACTTGTTCAGGGACGGAGGTGCAGCTGAGGCAGAATTCCAGAAATCCGACAGGGTGAGCCTCAGTCACGTGGTTCACCCGCGACCGGAAATAGGTCCCGTGCGACACGAGTATGTTCGGCAGAAGTCGATGGTGATAATACAGGGGGGCGAATCTAACAGGCAGGAACTGCTGACAGCTCGTCGGCAGGACTCCACACACGGTATGTAACCCGAATGATCTGCACGACGACTTACTTGTAACCTGAATGTTCTGTCTGTAACACAGACATTTTGGATTAGTTAGGTATGTATCTGTCTAGGCGGATAAATGGGCATACGGATAAATGGGCATACGGCATGTGTCACCTGTCTAACTCCTGATCCGTTGGTATGTTCCTGCAACCCGATAAGTATCTATACTGTGTGTTAAGGACATATGGGAATCTCCAAACTTGGAGGCCGTTTCACTAAACTTCGTACGACTAAATTATTTGTAAGTGCAAATTTATGATAGTCTGTAAACTTCACATTAACAATGTTTTCGTGTATACGATCATTGGATTTACATGTAGGCTTCATATGCAGGCTATGCTCAATAAATGTAAATCCAACAATTAAAATTTTCGTTTGACAAAGAACAGAAAAATCAAGGTATAACATAAGATGTAATGTAGCTAATAGTGCTTAGAAAAGCCAGGACAACGGACTCCTATAAAGGATACTACTATTGGTTTCCGTATGGTTCATTGACCACTATTACTGTTTTCAGAAGGCAGTCAAAGTGGTCAGACACGAGACACCAGTACAGAAGAAGAAACGGACAGCCCA
>CM055276.1:67999887-68092982 GCA_029237695.1 Conchocele bisecta | reverse complement strand
TGAAAAATTGCATAAATGTGGTGAATAAAAAAGTTTAAGTCTTTATTTTTTGGGTCAGATAAATATTTTTGAAATTCGGAAATACAGTCGAACCTGTGTTAACGACCACCTGTCCACAACGGCCAGTTAACCCCCCCCCCCCGACCCCCCCCCCCTTACCCCCCCCCCCACCTTACAGGATAGTAAACATTGGACAGAAAGCAAATAAGCCCGGTGTTCTCCTGATTTGGACACCTATCTCGTGTGGGTTACTCGATTTGAAACATTCAATGAAATATTTTGTTACAAAAAAACTCGCGGTTTTAACAGGCTGCGCCACATAGGCTATCGTTTTAATAAAGACTATATGACCGTTATTAATTTCAACTGATGGTATGAAATTGAGAACAAGAAAACAAAATACTAATGGTCATCCTAATTAAACCACTTACATGTAATTACGACAACGTATTAAATGGTGCACCAAAGCAAGCCGCGGGATATACTTATCGTGAAGATAATTACCCAATTAAAATTGCAAAAATCCCATTTGAAATCAGAAGTAGGGAGTATCAAAAAGCAATGAGAACAATTGTGGTACCTTTATCATGCTGCAGAAAACAATAAACAGACAACAATATAGCATATTTTTTCCATGAAAACACATCCAATGAGACAATACTAATGAAATGCCAAGATATGTTTTCATTTCGAAACAAACTTATAATTCAATAATTGCTGTCTGTTGATGTGTAAACAGTAATGTGATTTAATTTTACCCAATTAAAATGTTGAAATACCCAATTGCTTCATAACTGATGGAGTAACAATACTCAATTACTAATTCCTTATCTGGAGCCCTGACAATACATAATTACTAATTCCTTATCTGGAGCGCTGTTATGATACAAATTGTGTTGGAAAGCCCCTATTAGTGTCCCAATAGTTCGGTTATTACAGTAATCATGGCCAGTCTCAATGTGAAGGTTCAAATGAGCAGCATTTCCTGTTTCATCGGTTTCGTCTCTGGGAACCCGCGATTTATCACATTTAATACCATAGTGTTTGTTTGTTTATTTATTTGCAGCCTATCAACAGCTAATGTCATGTAAGGCCGGCCAAACGGGTTCGATCCCATTTTAACCTGCTGCATTGGGGGGAAAATACCAAAATCAGAACGTATTCGCTGCGTATTTGTATATGAGCTGCGTATTTGCGTAAATACCCAATTAAAATTGCCAAAAACCCAATTGAAATCAGAAGTAGTGAGTATCAAAAAGCAATGAGCACAATTGTGGTACCTTTATCATGCTGCAAAACAATAAATACAGACCACAATATAGCATATTTTTCCATGAAAACACATCCAAGGAGACAATTCTAATGAAATGCCAAGATATGTTTTCATTTCGAAACAAACTATTCAATAATGGCTGTCTGTTGATGTGTAAACAGTAGTGTGATTTAATTTTACCCAATTAAAATTTTGAAATACCCAATTGCTTCAGAACTGATGGAGGAACACTACTCAATTACTAATTCCTTATCTGGAGCCCTGCGGCCACCCACTGAATTATAATGTTTGACACCCGTGCTATCACTGTACATGCTTAAGACGTGCGATATTTTTGATGGACCTCAGACAATAAACATGAATTCCGCCACGGAAGCGGTGTCGCGCCTGCCGAGGCATTTGACCGTGAACATTACAAGTAAATAAATGACATTGACCTTCAGAATTTGGATGTGGGGGTGTGCATAATGAAGCATCATCCGTAGACAAACATTGATGTGAAATATTATCAATGTCTGGCAAGGGGTTAAAGAGATATTGTGAAAAAACAATAACTTTAACACATTTCTGTTACAAAACCGGTGAACATTACAAGTAAATAAATGACCTTGACCTTGAGAATTTGGATGTGGGGGTGTCCGTAATGAAACATCATTCCTAAACAAACATTGAAGTGAAATATTATCAATGTATGGCAAGGGGTTAAAGGGATATTGTGAAAAAACAATAACTTTAACGCATTTGCCTTACAAACAAAAGCGGACGACGACGACGGAAAAAGCGCCGACTATAGTCGCGCCTCTGCTAAAGCAGGCGCGACAAAAAATGTAGAAAAAATGGCTAAGTTAAAAAGGTGATATGTTTGTTAAAAAATATTTTTTCGACATGAAAACACCAAGGTGCACATCTTCAATATGTGTAGAAGATGTATGTATAGTTTCAGATCGATCGACTGAACGGTTTCGGAGGAGTTGTGTACACAAACTCTGTACCGTATATAGAATTGTATAGAAAAATGTAGAAAAAATGGCTAAATTAAAAAGGCGATATATTTGTTAAAAACTATTTTTTCGGCATAAAAACACCAAGGTGCACATCTTCAATATGTGTAGAAGACGTATGTATAGTTTCAGATCGATCGACTGAACGGTTTCGGAGGAGTTGTGTACACGAATTATGCGCTTTTTCTTCAGCCGCCCGCCCGCCGCCCGCCGCCCGCCCGCCCGCCGTGCGGTAAAACATAATACGTACCGTTTTTTAAAAACGGTCGTATACAAATTACTAACATACTAAAACGGGTCAAAATAAAATATAATACCCTAGTAAAACCACAGGTATGCCCGCTTTCTCACTGTGATTATAACACCTACTGACAACCTGGGGTTTAACAAGATAGTTTATACCTGTACTATATAATACATAGTGTCTGCGTTTTCCGAGACTACTATATACAATGTATTACTTTTGTCTGCAATCACTATATGTTGCATAGTGTCTGCAATAGCGTCTGCGTTTTAGTGTGTGCCATTCACAAGGGCCCGCTACCAACCCCCTGCGTGAACAGGAAATATCTGGTTTATACCGTATTGCTGAAGACGGATACGACATAGGGACGTTACAGTATTACCCAAAATAATCTCAGCTAGTGTCACAATACATGTACAAGCAATCGGTTGTTATACGTGTTTATACTCAATCTTACGGTCTATAGATACATTAAATATACATAAAAGTATCAATAAGTGAAAAAAACATGACACAACATACCGGTAATGTGTTCTAACAGGGAGCAAACTTATTTTTGTTTACTTATTTTTTCCCCACTTATTGATACTTTCAGGCATATTTAATGTATTTATAACCTTGGTCCTTTATTTCAACCTGTGTTGAGAAGGCATATATAAACCTGATATAAACATTAACAGATCAAAATAACACAAGAGCACCCACCTTTTAGTGCAATAATCCGTAAATATAACACTGTAGTTATAAACATAAAGATTTCAGTTGGTATTGTTCGTAGCTCCTTGTAACGTGCGTCCCATATGCAATTCTGATCCCTTGTACGACACTGTTTGTGTCTAGGTCAGAGGTGCTATTCCTAGAAATCTGAACAACGTCACATTCTTTGTCGCGGAAACTCTCAAACCGTATCACAAAACCGACAGTGTGCATGTTTGCTATTTGCACAATTACTCAGTCTTAAACGTGGCTGTGGCTGGAGAGATAGTGATTATAGGTTTTACGACCAGTGTAGATCCAGATCAGCCTGTGCATCCGCACAGTCTGGTCGGGATCTGCACTGTTCGCAATTCCATCAACGAAACACTCGCCATGCATCGAACAAGTAATACAGATCTACAGGCTACATGAGTGTGCTGTTTGATCGGTGGCAACGTTGGTCGTGGGTCCCAAGGGCGCCGTTTCTCCAGTCACGGCCATAAATGTGATAGACGGACGGCGGACGGACGGACAGACGGACGGACGGACGACATTGACATTTATCTTAATGTCTGTTCATGATTGCAAAACATACAAATATGTCTTGATGTGCTCATATTCCAGAATTGTCCGGTTTAGAGAGGTTTCACTGTAAATCAGGTATTTGATCATTCTGAGCCATAATTGTGTGCTATGCCTTCATGAACAGACATTATCACCCGAGATAAATGACCAATAAACTCATCAAAAATGAGATCACATGTGTTTTCTTGGTGTCTGGTTTAGGGAGGTTCCACTGTATTTACTAATTTTTGTTCTAGCCTACACGTATAGTGACGGCAATATGTTAACGTGTTGTGCAATACCCCAATTACAATGTATATAACCGTTCAAAGTACACGTGTTATAGATAGTCTCGGCAGCTGGTGTTTTTATTTTGCGGGTTGAACTACATTGTATTTAAAAACACCGGTCTTACGCCATAAAATTGATACAATTTAGTTCTAACAACTTAGCTCGATCGCATTTTCAGTGTGATAAATGTTTTGTTTACTTTTTTTGTGCTAAATACGCAAACACGTAATCATGTCGACCGATGAAACATAATACATCTGGAAAAGTATGAAACTTCAAGGACATTTTTGATAATAATACAAATGCTACCAGTCACATTTATTATTTCAAACAATTCCGCCAAATAATGATTTTACTGCCACAAAACAAATTTCCTATCGGAATTTAGCCCTTAGAATGCGGGAAACGAAAATTGTCGACTGTTTTGTGAATATAAAAATGGTTTTGTAGTAATTTTGATAAAACTTAGTTCCGCCAGTGACAAAATACACCCGTCGAGAGATTGATTGACATACAACATGGGAAACTGCTGGAGGAGTTGACGACACAAACTCCATACCCTATACAGAAGTGTATGTATGAATGTTGAGAAAATAGATAAGTTGAAACGGTGGCATTTTGTGGAAATATAGTAGTTATCATAAAAACAGCATATGTACATGTTCAATATGTGTAAAACATATGCCTACATTTACAGATCGATTGACTGATACTATGATAGCTGTTAGAGAAGTTGATTAGAGTTCAAGGTGCATGATCACGTGGTTACAACAGCAACCATATATGAGTGAACTTGTTAAAAGCGCACCCACTCAAAGTAAGTATTATTTGATATTTTCCTTAATATACAACGGATTTTTAATAAATATGGCGCAGCAAGCGCGTCTTCATGAGCTTCATTTGGTGGTCCCGGGAGTTCGGCACATACTTATCTCGTTTTCGCGAAGAATGCACCATATGCAGCTCAACAAGATCCGTTTGATGTGCTATTTGTAATGTGCTATTTGAGTAACTTCCGAAGAAATGTATAAAGTTTCGGATTTATTTACATAAAGCTGTCACAGGAGGGCCGTGTTTTTGTGTAAAATATTTATTTTCAGAAAAAATACCATGATGCATATGTTCAATATGTGAGAAGACATGTGTAAAGTTTTGAGAGATTGTAATGACAGAAAACTATCAGAGGATTTAGATCTTCCGTATATATAAAGAATTGTATGCAAACGTGTAGAAAAAGGATGTATGTTTGTAAAATAATATGCTATTTTCATAACACAAACATCCTGGTGCACATGTTCAATAAGTGTAGAAGACAGGTGTAAAGTCAGATCGATTGACAGAAGCTGTCAGAGCAGTTGATTACACAAACTATATGCCCTATACAGGATGCAACACTGTAGAACAATGGCTAAGTTAAAATGGCCGTACTTTTACGAGAACAAATGTTAAAACGTGAGACAAAAACACCATGGTAAACATGTTCAATATGTACTTTAGTAAAATGTGAAATTAATCAATCTATTTTTAGAACTGTTTACCTTGACCTTGGGCAGACGCAGCCCATCATCAACAGAGGTGATCGCCAAATTGATATCAACACACATGTACAGTATCATGAAGATATTATATGCGGTACAATGTATATGATCCAAACAAGGACGTACGCTGGAAAACAATATATATTTGTTCAATGCTGGCGTATAAACATGGCGTGAACGGATAAGGAGACGTGTTACCGGGTATGAATAACAAAATTGGTTGATAAGCTCTGAATATAATCCAGCGACGAACCGTCTCAGCAGTATCTGCACTTTTTGCAAGTAAGTATCACATTAATGAGAACAAAAACAACACCTATTCATAAATGGACTAGTCAGAAAATCATTTTGTGACAATTGGGTAGGTCAGAAATTAACATGTAAAAATCCATTCCAGTTACCTAGGGGTGAAAGAGTTAAGCATGCACTTCTCTGACGGTAAACATATATAACCCTGATATAAACAATTACCGCCCACCTTTGTTACAAAATAGCACAAGAACACCCACCTTTTACTGCAGTAATCCGTAAATTGTATCAGTGTGCATTATTATTAAATCCAAGAACAATTAAACAACGTGTATATAGTTATAAAAATACTGATTCCGGTTGCTATTGTTCGTTTTCATTGTTCGACGTGCGTCCCATATGCAATACTGGCCGTATAAGGCTGAAACGTGTAGAGACTGACTATACAACTGATATTCATAGACTTCTGAACGATGACACATTGCTTTTTGTTATCGATATATAGGACACAGGTATAAAGCGTGTTTCGGCTTTCATCGGTTTAACTCTATATATATATACAATGCCTGTGATATAGGACCGTGACAGAAAACAAACGTTATTGATATCTTAAGTGAGAATGTTGGTCAAGCTTAGCCTGCACAACCGCAAAGATACCATTCGTGTAATGGTTAAAACACACTAAATAGTTTTACTATATAATTTAACCGATTCTCATCCAATATGGCTAGTCTGTCCTACTTTCAATATTCGTATGTATGCTGTGGGACCTACTTGCACATGACCGGTCTGTACTGGTTCTGCATGAATTAAACAATAGGTTAACTTACTCCTAAGAAAGGACAAGAATTCCGCGGAATCAAACGTCTCGCCTTGTTCCGCCTTGACCTTGACCCTGGGGCCCGAGAAATTTAATAGTCCTATATTCATCTACATATCATAGTAAAGGGGTGTATAAAGTTTGATGACTGTAGCTGATAAGGTGTTGAAGTAATGACCGTAACACGAAAACTTAACATTGAATGATGACGCCGCCGCCGACGCCGCCGCCGCCGACGACTCCGGAAAAGCAAAACATATGTCTCGCTTTCCGTTTTCGCGGGCTAGACAAAAATCCAACCTCGTCATGTCCCCCAATATTGTTTACATTTTTGGCCACGGACACTTTGTTTATATCACGTGACCAACACTGAACTGACTGGATACATGGGGCTTATGGTGTATGTGACCTGTAGCCGATTTCATCAAAAGTGCAAAGAATACTTATCTAGCAAAGTATACTTTGAGGGAGTAATCATTTATTTTTTCCGAAATGCAATATTCCATATAGAACTAACGAATGCATATATCTTATAATTAAAAGTATGCAGAATTAGTATACTGAATGTATTACATTATCACAGCCAATATGGCTGTGATAATGTAATCAATTCAGTATAATAAAAATTAATAAATTTATCCTTAAATTTAAAATTTCTCCCTCAAAGTATACTTTGCTAGATAAGTATACTTTGCAATGTTGGTGAAATAAGCTACAGTTGGGATGCCACGTCCATGCATGTACTTGGTGAATGTGATTTGTCGAGACTGCACTGTGCACGGACTCAACCGATGTAAATATGTCTTCCGGTACACATTTTGAGAATGTCAAGTCAAAAATATATGAGCCGGGTCGCGAGAAAACCTGTCTTCGGGAAATTCTTGGTCAAATTAACATTTTGTTACTATGACAATGGTATTTGTATGATAAATTGAATGCTTTTTATTTGATCATGATATCTGCAATATTCATTAAGATATTATATTTTATACAACACCACTATTCAGGTCGTTTGAGCAAATGAGACGTCATGTAAAAGCGACGTAAAACGACGTCAAAACGACGTTATGGTATCTACGTATCTACCGGTACACATATAATATACGCCAAGATTTACAACAGTTTGCAAGTTGACAAACTAGAAGCATGTTTGGCATTGAATAATGAATGTATAGACGGGTGAGCTTGATTTTGTTGGTAATACATGAAAGTGACAAGCGACAAAGACAAACCGGCAAGTCCATGTACCAGCAGGTATAAACGTGTAAACGTGTACGGCGGATTCGGTATGCGGATTTATTCTTTTTGGCGTCCTGTTTACTGAGCGTTTTAATAATTTATAATTGTAGAAAACCACAGAAATATATGAATCAGACAGTAATTTTTACTGTCCATGTATGTCATTTCTTATTGATTAACTGGTTGGTTCATTGGGCTATACGACAGTTTAGCAAATACAGATGGGAATACACCTGTAAATGGGGAGGACAATACGTTCAACATTAAAGGTACATGCCCATGTGAACTAAGGGTCACATTTACATAATCAAACACGAGTGACACACAGTCCGGAACCGCATAAATCGACACGGTCACACAACGAGGCGCAAGTGACACACATTCCGGGAACCACATAGACTGACACTGTCACACAATGCGGTGCAGGTGACACACAGTCCGGGAACCACATATACACACGTATACTTGTTTTTTATTAATAACAAATAAAAATTCGTTCCCTCAATATAACAATTCGTTCCCACGAATTAACAATCCGTTCCCTCGAATTAACAATCCGTTCCCTCGAATTGTTTGGCGCCCAGCTGCGTGCGCAACTGGGCGCCAAAACAATTCGTAGGAACGAATTGTTAATTCGAGGGAACAAATTGTTAATTTGAGGGAACGAATTGTTAAATTGATGGAACTGTTATTTCGTAATCAGTTTGTTTGTCTGTTTGTTGGGGTTTAACGGCCTATCAACAGCTAATGTCATTTAAGGCCGGGTCAATGGGTTTAGTACTAAATCCAATATATTATATGTACAAGTACTAGTACAAATGGGGGGAAAATCCCAAAATAAAAACTGAATATTTACAATAAAAAAACTCTATATATTCAGCCCTGAAATCAGAATAATCCTCATCTGATGCCAGGTCCTCGCTACGCTACACCAGAATCACTTGGCCTCCTCCCAAAAGCAGTAGGATCAGTAATAATCTTACTACTTTTATAATAGGCAATAACCCAATTCAACGCCCAGGTAACAAAAGAGCTAACAATAAAATCAGAATACTCGGTTAAACTAATGTCTGTTACACGAAAGCTGCCTAAATTTTACGGCTATATAAACAATGCAAAAACAATATTTTTTCCGATAATATTAAATTAAATGAAAATTTAAGAATGAGCCTTTTTCATATTTCGTGAAATTTGGTCAAATATTGATTTTATTGCGAAAAAAACATCTCCCCATGTTTAATCCACATAGACATCTTCACAGAGTCGTGAAGATGTCTATGGGGATTTAACATGTGGACATTTTCTAATTTCAGAAATTGTGGATCGATTTTAAAAATTTAACTTTTGTTTTCTTAGTTAAAGTCCAAGCTATCTAGCCAGGTTTCGGAGTCAATTTCCAAATCTGTTCGTTTTTTGACTGCTCCCTCAGCTACCCCACCTCCTCTCCCCCCATGTTAAAGTCCCGTAGAAAAATCATTTTTTCGTAATAAAATCAATATTTGACCAACTTTCACGAAATAAAAAGAACGTTCATTTTTAGATTTTGATAAAATTGACTATATTTCGAAAAATAGATACTGCTTTTGCATTGATTATATGGCCGTAACATTTGGGCAGGTTTCGTGAAACTCATGCAAACCACAAACTTAAGCTTATGCGTACGAATCGACACTATTATGTGAACACATAATTGCATACTTCGAAGCCAATATCTTTGGCCTGTAAATTGTTTCAATGTTACAACATTTGGTTTTGCGTATGCCAGGCAAAAAGATAATTTAAATCACTAGTCATGCATGTCATAATATACAACATTTTTAAATGTTTCCACACTTATTCATGTGTCAATTACATTTCATTTCCACAAACAAGAGCCAACACACTGAGTTTTTGTATTTTTTTCAATTCATGCTATATACACATATGTGGCTGTGACGAGAAATGTGGTGTATGTCATTTGTGACCAGTGTAGCTCCTGATCAAGTACATGTACCACACTCGTGTAGCCTGATAACGAGCTGTCGGTATTATTTGTTCGAGGCATGGCTGTTAAATCGATGAATGACGATCAGTGCAGATCCTTATCAGACTGCGCGTATGCACTGGCTAGACTAGAAACAAAATTGCTAACCCGCTCCATTCCTCTCGGTAGGGTAGCAATTTCACCCCATCTCTTTAATGTAATGCATGTAAGGGTGATTTTTGCGATCGGTTATCCGGCGTGTTTAATATGTTAGCGATATAAAACTGTCAAAGCTGTGCCAATAAATTATTAATAAAGAACTTACACATGCTGAAATTGGTTATTGTACCGTTTCAATGTGTTTATCTGACATGTACATGTACATCTAGTATATTTGAAAGCTTCATTTCTTTGCGTCGAATGTTAAACAACAAGAGGAAAGATGGCTTCCATGGGAAAATTATTTCCCTGTTCTATTATTTTTGGCAATTTACTACTTCTACATCAAAGATTATTTGTTTAAAGGTATAAATTATGCTGTTTACTACATTTTACCTACATGCAACACGTTTGGGTATGCACTTCGGTTGCTCACATTTTTTGAATGGGTCAAATTGTAGCGGTAGATAACATATCGGAGGCGAATTATTGTAGCTAAGGCTGATCTGGATCTACACTGGCAGCAAAACTCATAAACTCCATTTCTCCCGTCACAGCTATGTATTCAATTGATGGGATTGTTAGTATGAGTCCGGTGTCCGGGATTAAACTACCATGCCTCTAGGGGCCTTATATAGGCCCTTCCCCAAGCATAGGGGCCTTTTATTTTTCCCAAAATGTAAAATAAATTCCCAATTGAGAAGTAAAACAAAGTGTCATCACAAATATAATGGTCATAAACTTGATAACTTACTCAAGATAATGCAGTAGAGAGAATCTCAATGCAGTTACAACTCACTTGGAAGTGTTTGAGGTGTCTGAGAGCAACCTACTATTTTGCTTGCACAATTTGCAAGGATGTCACATTTCCCAATTTACCAGATTCACGCGCTATGTTTTCCTAAAATATATATCAAGGGCCCCTTCCCAAAATGTGTGGTTTAATCCCTGTGTGTATCAGATACTAATTTGGCAAACGAAATCATTCTCAGGCCCGTACGCAGAGGGTGTGCGACGGGTGCGTACTCGCCCCCCTTAACCCTTTCACTCTTAACCCGCATGCATGTATAGTGGTATTGGCAAACAGTGTAGATCCAGATGAGCCGGCTCGTAACGAGCCGTCTCATAAGGATCTGCACTTTTTGCAATTAATTTTCATAATTTGAGAACAAAAACACTCCATGTTCATAAATGGACTGGTGTGAAAATCATTTTGTGATGATTTAGATTGGTTGCAAAATTAACAAATCAAAATCCATCCCAGTTACTTAGGGGTGAAAGGGTTAATCTACCGAGGTCTGTCCGTGGATGTGCAAAAACAATGTTTAGCCCTTCGCGCCGTCGATAACGCACCCCCCCCCCCTAAAATAATTCCTGCGTACGGGCCTGATTCTAGCAACAGAATAAACATAACCGGAAATACATCTATAGTCTATTCACCAGAATCACTAAGTAGCTAAGTATCATATCATTACACAGGCATGTAGTGTTGAAATGGTTAAGAAGGGTGCGTACGCACCCGTCGCGCCGACTCTGCATACGGGCCTGTATCCACGCCGCAATAGAATTCTCAACGAACACGTTTTAATACCGGGGACCACTATAAACTTCAAACTTTGTGATTAATTAGAAACCACCAGGTTCAAACGGTAATATTAGACTGACCCTGGTTATACCATGTTTTTTTTTTTGTTTTTTTTTATTCAGCCGTTCAGTCTACAGCCGAAACCGCTGGTCGGATCGACTTCAAATGTTGCATGCCGATTCTGATCAAGTGTGAGCAGAGACTCAGAGATTTTCAGATATCTTTTGATGCTACTTTCCACGAAAACGGAAGTGACGTCATACTTCCTATAACTTCCTTATTTTCTAACCGATTTCAAGAATTCTTTTTGCATTGGAAAGCTGACAAAATTCTCTACCTCAAACTCATTGACAGTTTTCGGCTATCTGCTCAAATAAAAGAGCTATATGCATTTGAAGTTGAATAATGTACATACTTGTCAACGATTTTGCCGAATTTCGGCTGATAACGGGTGGTCTTTACAAACGTTTTCCAATTTGTACAGTACTGTCAGCAACATAATTTCTTGCCAGGGTGATAGGGGAGTGTCAGCCGCATGAAAGATGATAATTTTCAGAGCTATATCTTGACTACTTACGGCTCTATTCGATGTCAAAGATGAACGTATTTTTTCAAGTTTTCAAAATAGAGCAAACGGATGTGACGTCAGCTTCGTTATTTATCATTCGATTTCAATTGTTTTTGCTGTAGTCAATATTTCAGTCCTTTAGCTAAAACTTTGGCTGAGGATCGAACCCAGTATCCCTCGCTCCGAGTACATCGCTCTACCTCTAAGCTGACCGGCCCCACATCGGTGTGATGATGCGAGCACAATAATGTTGGATTGTTCATTCTAAAACTTCAGAAATTTTTGCAACCGATAGTTTACACCTTGGGCTAAAGCTTAGTTACACATGAAATCAATGTTTGAGGCTCAAACCGTTGATGCAGCTCAAGCTGCTCTAGTTAATATATTAATATCGGAAATCGACACTGTATTTGTTTTTACTTTTATTTTTGGATAGGATTTCAACTCATACACTCATAGTATAACGACCCTTCGTTGCGCCTGTCTTCAAGAATACACAATTTCCTGTTCACGCAGATGTTTGGTAGCGGGCCCTTGTGAATCAGGATATGGAAGCGGGAATAAATATAGCTACTCGGCAATAAAAGAACGACAGTGGCGAATTCAGTATTAATACCTGATATTTTTATAACACATACACCACAATATTATGCAACACGTACAACTGTATGAGGGTGACAATCGATGGTAACAATAATGATATCGGTGTGATAGTGACTATATAATAGCCAGTATTCCTAGAAAATGTATGATGGTGGGGCCAGTTTTCGGGTTATTAACACTTGAAACTCATGGCGGTTATGTCTAAACACGCCCACAAGTTCATATTCCATACCGATCGCACCGCACGCGTGCGCATAAAATGTAGACATTCGGAATACCCCGAAAACACAAACTAACCAGTAAACACATCACACGACCATATGAATCGAGACTAACTAACACAGGCGACTGTGCGAGCAACAAGACACAAGCAACTAGGATGGGAGCGGGCACGATTCTAGGGTGGGGAGTCACACAGCCGGGGGTCACGAAGCTTTGGTCGGGAATAGTATCGTATTGGTGAACAAAGTGGGTGTAATGGGATATTAGTAATGTCATGGTCCCAGCCAATATTAAAGGTACATGCCCACTCATTAGGCACAAACTGTTCTTTATATCAGAGACATGATCTGTGACATTTTCTGCCAAATAAATGTCACAGGGCCAGAAAAATGTGCTTCGGCCCGGGGCTCGAACCCGGGACATATTCTCCCGATAGTGTGTTTCGTACCGTGACATATGGCGACCAGTGTAGTTCCAGATCAGACTGCACATTTGTGAAATCTGATCCGTACATTAACATACGCTCCTGCATGTATGTGATCAGTGTAGTCCCAGATCAGACTGCACATATGTGGAGTCTGATCAGAACCTACACTGATGCGTCGGAATTTAAACAAAGGGACACAACGGTATATGCTACCAGTGAAGACACGGATATGGCTACACATTTGTGCCAGCCAATCAGGGTCCTCACTGATGGTCAAATAGGTGGGAACACATGAGAATAGCGGTTCTAACCTAACAATGCACCGAATTGTGGCATAAATAAGGGTGGGTATGTGTTAAAATAAACACAAACACCGATCACGAAACTGCCTGACATAAACCGTAGACACATGATATGGCTATCGGCCGGTATAAATAGAAATCAGTAATGTGACAATTGGTACAGAATATCCGGCCGGTGCCTCAACATAATATGCCGTAATTCTCATGAAATAGAGTACAGGTACACACAATCGAACATGCACGCCATGTATCATGATGTATGATAACTATATACAAAGTAATCGGCTCAAGAGAAAATAGACGAGTTCTAATCCGTGATCAAAATGTCTTGAATTTAGGTTAGTGAGACGCGTTTTTAGTGCAGTTTACACTCGAAATCTTTGAGATGTATGTTAATGTATTGGTAACTGTAAACTTTATGTCGAAAATTCACCCCAAACAGCAGTTTCGACACGCTGTAATGCGTTGTATAGGCGAGTTCGACAGGACTACTATTTGTGGCCGCTTTTCTAAGTACTATTATTATTACACCCGGGCGCATTTGAATTGTTTTGTACATTGTTTAGAAATGTGCTTCATGTATATACAAACAATAATTGACCATCCACGACACGCTAGAATCACCTGTGAGTGTTGTCCCAGACCAGTAGCCTATTTCACCAACATTGCAAAGTATACTTTCCTAGCATAAATTAGGATAAATTTATTAATTTTTATTATACTGAATTTATTACATTATCACAGCCATTTTGGCTGTGATAATGTAATAAATTATGTATAATAATTCTGCATACTTTTAATCATCAAATATATGCAGTGGTTAGTTCTATATGAAATAATGCATTTTGGGAAAAATAAATGATTACTCCCTCAAAGTACACTTTGCTAGATTTTGCAATTTTGATTCAGTCGGATACATTCTCATGATTACTGTTTCACATCTGTATTCAACCTCTACGTGACATGCTAATGTCAGGCTCCAGATAAGCTGCATATTTGCTTAAATACCCAATTAAAATTGGCAACAAAACAATTGGAATCAGAAGTAGCCAGTATCAAACAGCAATAATAAATTTGTGGTACCTTTATCATGCTGCAGAAATGGAAAATAGAAAATAAACAGCAGACGACAAAAAAGTAAGATAGCGGTATTTACTCGTGTATAGGCTGACTCTATTTTACACCAAGTGCAGATATCACGGATCTATACCGGATGTCATCATAATACACTGTACAGTGTACTTATACAATACAATCTAGTACACAATATAATAAAGTTTCTGGATGGTGTGTGTTTCATTCAAAATACACATGGACAAACATATGCAGGCGTGCAGTAAAGAAGTTTTTTTCTCGAATTTCAAGATCTTTTCTTGAATTTTGAAGATCGTTTCTAATAAAGGATGTTTCAAGACATTTTCTTGAATTTTCAAGTTCTTTTCTTGAATTTTTTAGATTTTTTCTTGAATTTTCAAGATACTTTCTTGAATTTTTGAGATGTTTTCTTGAATTTTCGAGATCTTTTCGTGAATTTTCAAGATACTTTCTTGAATTTTTTAGATGTTTTCTTGAATTTTCAAGACATTTTCTTGAAAATTCAAGAAAAGATCTTGAAAATTCAAGAAAATAACTTGACAATTCAAGAAAACATCTTGAATAAATGAAGTGGCCCTAATGGGCTTCCGTACAAATCACAGCACGCACAAACACAGACTTCGCGTCGAAATACAAAAACAATAATATTTCACTTGTTTGTTTTACACAGCACCTACTCACGCGGGAAACGATCCGACCCCATAGAGTAATTAGTAGCCTTGGTGGCAGGTGGAGATAAATAAGGGTAGTCAGTACTATTACAGGTTATGCAATAACCACATTTAATTCACATCATTTAAACATGACATAGGACATCACAGGCTCCAGATAAGGAATTAATAATTGAGTATTGTCACTCCATCATTTCTGAAACAATTGGGTATTTCAACATTTTAATTAGGTAAAATAAAATCACACTACTGTTTACACATCAACATACAGCAATTATTGAATAGTTTGCTTCGAAATGAAAACATGTCTTGGAAATTCTAATGAAATACCAAGATGTGTTTTCATGGCAAATAAGAAACATATGCTATATTTGTGATCTGTTTATTATCATCAAAAACAATGCTTTGACAGCACTTTAGAATAATTTACAACATGCTTTGACAGCACTTCAGAATCATTTCCATTGGAAATGATTCTGAAGTGCTGTCAAACAAATGGACATGATTCTCAAGTGCTGTCAAACCATGTTTTTATTGAGAAATAAGGCAATATGTAAAAGCAACAACAGACGACACTTGTTGTGTGTAGCGGTCTGATTGTTCACCGTGTACGATGGACCACAGGTGGAAGACTCGGACCTATGACACCAAAAAAATGCCTATTAAAAAAAATCCCATTACCCCACCCACTTGGTCTCGTACAGTACTATACGTTAATTCAAGGTGACTATAAATAGCGCTATTATAGAAAGAGCCCTCTTTTTTCCGGCTCGCACAAACACAATAAACATCGATTAAATGTATGAAATATGTCTCTGGCAATCGATAAAGGTATTAGGTGTGTGAATATACTCCACTTCAAATCGCTGATTTCAAGTATTTATTGAGTTATTCGCGTTTTTGATTACCCCATCCAAAGCGAAAGTTGCGTGTACGAAAGAATCTCACAACAGAATCGGAGGCCGTCCGGCTGGATTATCGGTCATATTTGGCCGATAGCTGATCGCCAGCTCAAACTAAAGTCGTACACCATGATCATATACATTAGAGACTCCAACCATACAAAGTTCGTCCAATTGTGATCGTTCGCCGATCTAAAAAACACTTTTTTGTCTTATTTCGTTCATTATCTGGAACTGGGTCAATGCACCATCTTCCATAATACAACCGGAAGCGTCTATGTAAAGAACATCTCTGATTGGCTAAATCTAAACTGTATGACGTCATTCAACCTATTTCGGGATTGCGGAAGACATAATCTGATAGTACGTGAATCATGAATGAAAGTGGAAAAAAGGTGTTTTTTAGATCGGTGAATGATCACAATTGGACGAACTTTGTATGGTTGGAGTTGCTAATGCACCACTTTAGTTTGAGCTGTCGATCAGTTATTGGTCAAATATGACCGATAATCCACGCCGGACGGCCTTCGATTCTGTGTGAGATTCTTTTGTACACGCAACTTTCGCTTTGGATGGGGTAATCAAAACGCGAATAACTCAATAAATACTTGAAACAGCGATTTGAAGTGAGTATATTCACACACCTAATACCTTTATCGATTGCCAGAGACATATTTCATACATTTAATCGATGTTTATTGTGTTTGTGCGAGCCGGAAAAAAGAGGGCTCTTTCTATAATAGCGCTATTTATAGTCACCTTGAATTAACGTATAGTACTGTACGAGACCAAGTGGGTGGGGTAATGGGATTTTTTTTAATAGGCATTTTTTTGGTGTCATAGGTCCGAGTCTTCCACCTGTGCGATGGACATCTGCATTAGGTACCAGTCCACTTGAAAAAGGCTTAAATTATTCCGAACTCCGTAGCGAACGTTGTAGAACGTATACCAGTCGATCAGCGAGTCAGCGCATGGTGATGCTGGTGTTGTTTCTGTATTAACACAGCTCGTGTGCAAGGTATGTGCATGAGGATGTGCTAAATAAGTTAAATCACGTTCGTCCGCATGTACGAGCGATAATCCGCGAGCTATCTCATCGTACATGCGAACGAACCGTGATCGAACTTATACTTACAACACTGAGCGGCGAAGTATTTAATATCATATATTCCTCACAGCGACAGTCACGTAACATCAAAATGAAGGTTTCGATTCGGCTCATATTTAAGGGTGGGAATTGGCTCGAACACCTTCCATACTCGGAAGGTTATTCATTGTTTGTATTATAGCATGTGGCGATTACTCATACAGCTAAAGGTAGATTGAATGAATGGAGGTTATTGGATCTGCAAAGGTGATTGCCTCGGAGTTATGTCTGCACATTAGCAGCAACATGTGACGGAAGAAATGGGGTTTATGACAAGTACTACATGTATTAGTTTGATCACGTGTGTCCGTCCGTACGGTCTATCCCGAAGGCCCATCTGCTGGTCCATCTATTACTTACTGTCTGTTTCACGAAAGCTGCCCAAATTGTACGGCTATATAAACAATTCAAAAAAATATTATGTTTTTATAATATTAAATTAAAGCAAAATTTAAGAATGAGCCTTCTTTTTATTTCGTGAAATTTGGTAAAATATTTATTTTATTGCGAAAAAAAACAATTTCCCCGTGTTGAATGCCCATAGAATTACTTCATTTCCAAGCTATCTAGCTAGATTTCCGAATCCCGATTTCCGAATCAATTTCCAATTTGTATCGTTTTTTCGACTCCTCAAGGTACTCCACCTCTTTTTTCCCCATGTTAAATTCCCATAGAGAACACAATAAGGCTCATTCTTAAATGTTTATAAAATTTAATATTTTCTAAAAATATATTGTTTTTGCATTGTTAATATGGCCGGTCAATTTGTGCAGGTTTCGTTAAACAGACAGTAGATCATGATTGGTTCACATGTACGAGATTCATCTGGGTCTATTTCTCTTAGGAGATGCGACTCTAAACCCCGGAATATGGGTGGAAGTGGAGATAATATTTACAGTGAAGCCTCTCTAATCCGGACACCATTGGACGTCCCCAGGGTGTCCGGCTTAGAGAGGCTTCACTGTAAATCAGGCATTTTATCATCCTGAGCCATAGCTGTTTGCTATGTGATCACAAACAGCATTATCACCCGAGATAAATGACCAAGAAAGTCAAAAGTCATCAACATAAGATTTGTTTTCTTGGTGTCCGGTTTAGAGAGGGTATAGTGTTCATCCAATTTACGTCTCACACAGTACCATCTAGAATTGAATCGCGTTATTGTACTGCTAAATTAGTCGCATTCACAGAAATACAGAAGCCGGCAGGGCTGCAGATAAGCTGCGTATTTGCTTAAATACCCAATTCAAATTGCCAAAAACCTAATTGAAATCAGAAGTAGCGAGTATCAAAACGGAATAAAAAAAAAGTGGTACCTTTATCATGCTGCAGAATAAACAGACCAGAAATATAGCATATTTTTCTTATTTTCCATGAAAACACATCTTGGTATTTCATTAGAATTGTCTCTGGTCTTCCATCTATACTGTGCCAGCTGGTGTGTTCCCTGTGTAGCCGGGCTATGTGCCTGCGGCTCTTGTCATCAGCGCACACGCCGCTTAGTGGCTTTTATTATCAGACAAGCATATATTTTCTTATTTTCCATGAAAACACATCTTGATATTTCATTAGACAAGTATACTTATCTTGCTAAGTACACTCAGGGGGAGAAATTTTCAAATTAATGATACATTTATTAAGGTTTATTATACTGAATTTACTACATTATCACAGGAATAATCATCAAATATATGCAGTCGTTAGTTCTAAACTTTAAATCTGATTCAACCCATTCAACCCTTTAACCCTAAATAACTGAAATGGACGTATGTGTGACGTGGCGCTGTTGTCGTTCTTATTTTTGTGGCTGCGAAGACTGATCCGACCTGCCTGTTTTTGATTATATGTTGAGGGCTTTTGCCTTTAGTTAGCAAACAGTATTTACATTATTGCGATACCTGTAATAAAAGTAACATGTAACAGCTCTTGGTACATTGTTGGAAACCTGGGGCTTCTTTAATTATGGGCCGTCGGGGGGGATTAGGGTCGTTGAAACCTTTATTTCTAGCTTAGACCTTGGGACAGGGGATAGGGGTTGTTGTGCCGTGTCCTCCTTATACAATTTGGAGGATTAAGCGTTTGGGCTATTCCGTATCTGATTGTTCAGTCATTCTGTGCATACCGGGACATGTTTTTTATTTTTGATTGTTTGTTTCTTTTATCGGTAGTCGGCTTCTGGTCTTCCATCTATACTGTGCCAGCTGGTGTGTTCCCCCTGTGTAGCCGGGCTATGTGCCTGCGGCTCTTGTCATCATCGCACACGCTTCGTGGCTTTTATTATCAGACAAGCATATTTTTTATTATTTTCCATGAATACACATCTTGGTATTTCATTGAAACAATTTTAATGAAATGCCAATACATGTTTTCATTTCGAAGAAAACTTCAATAATTGCTGTCTGTTGATGTGTAAACAGTAGTGTGATTTTATTTTACCCAATTATAATGGCGAATTAACCAATTGCTTCCGAAATAATGGAGTGACAATATTCAATTACGAATTCCTTATTTGGAGCCCTGGAAGCGACATTGCTGTAGAGACGCTTGGTCTAATGTGTAGCTATTACGGCCAATGGTATACTAGTCCAGTAGCCTATTTCACAAAAATTGCAAAGTATACTTCTCTTGCTAAGTACACTTTGAGGGAGAAATTTTCAAATTAAGGATACATTTATTAATTTTGATTATTCTGAATTTATTAAATTATCACAGCAATTTTGGCAGTGATAATGTAATAAATTCAATATAGTAATTATGCATACTTTTAATCATCAAATATATGCAGTCGTTAGTTCTATATGAAATACTACATTTCGGGAAAAATAAATGATTATTCCGTCAAAGTATGGCATCGTCGACTCTACTTGCGAGGTAGGCCGAGAATTAGACTTTGACTGGTGTGTACATTCAGCTCTGAATCGACCGAGATACAGTGTTGGATATGCCAGTTAGATCACGGTTCGTCCGTACGGGACTTATCGGTCGGACATGCGGACGGACGTTATCTGCGACTCTAAACTTTAAATCTGATTTAACCCATTCAACCCTTTAACCCTACATAACTGAAATGGACGTATGTGTGACGTGGCTCTGTTGTCGTTCTTATTTTTGTGGCAGCGAAGACTGATCCGGCCTGCCTGTTTTTGATTAAATGTTGAGGGCTTTTACCTTTATTTAGCAAGAAGTATTTACATTATGGTGATACCTGTAATAAAAGCAACATGTAACAGCTGGTGGTACAGTGTTGGAGACCTGGGGCTTCTTTAATTATGGGTCGTCGGGGGGATTAGGGCCGTTGAGACCTTTATTTCTAGTTTAGACCGTGGGACAGGGCATAGGGGTTGTTGTGCCGTGTCCTCCTTATACTATTTGGAGGATTAAGCGTTTGGGCTATCCCGTATCTGATTGTTCAGTCATTCTGTGCATACCGGGACATGTTTTTTATTTTTGATTGTTTGTTTCTTTTATCGGTAGCCGTCTTCTGGTCTTCCATCTATACTGTGCCAGCTGGTGTGTTCCCTGTGTAGCCGGGCTATGTGGCTGCGGCTCTTGTCATCATCGCACACGCTTCGTGGCTTTTATTATCAGACAAGCATATTTCTTATTATTTTACATGAATACACATCTTGGTATTTCATTGAAACAATTTTAATGAAATGCCAATACATGTTTTCATTTCGAAGAAAACTTCAATAATTGCTGTCTGTTGATGTGTAAACGGTAGTGTGATTTTATTTTACCCAATTATAATGGTGAATTACCCAATTGCTTCCGAAATGATGGAGTTACAATACTCAATTACCAATTTCTTATTTGGAGCCCTGGAAGCGACATTGTTGTAGAGACGCTTGGTCTAATGTGTAGCTATTACGGCCAATGGTATACTAGTCCAGTAGCCTATTTCACAAAAATTGCAAAGTATACTTCTCTTGCTAAGTACACTTTGAGGGAGGAATTTTCAAATTAAGGATACATTTATTATTTTTTATTATTCTGAATTTATTAAATTATCACAGCAATTTTGGCAGTGATAATGTAATAAATTCAGTATAGTATACTTTTAATCATCAAATATATGCAGTCGTTACTTCTATATGAAATACTACATTTCGGGAAAAATAAATGATTACTCCGTCAAAGTATGGCATCGTCGACTCTACTTGCGAGGAAGGCCGGGAATTAGACTTTGACTGGTGTGTACATTCAGCTCTGAATCGACCGAGATACAGTGTTGGATATGCCAGTTAGATCACGGTTCGTCCGTACGGGACTTATCGGTCGGACATGCGGACGGACGTTATCTGCGTGCTCTAAACTTTAAATCTGATTTAACCCATTCAACCCTTTGACCCTACATAACTGAAATGGACGTATGTGTGACGTGGCTCTGTTGTCGTTCTTATTTTTGTGGCAGCGAAGACTGATCCGGCCTGCCTGTTTTTTATTAGCCGATCTATTTATAGATCGGCTAATATATTGGTTATCCATCGAATTCTGAAAAAGTTTGTAGCAACCCTTTTCTCCGCTATTCGGTAATCTACGAACGCGAATTTTTCTGTATCACTTCCAAATTGCATCAACCGATAAAGTTTGCATTTTTGGCAATTATCTCCGTTTAAAACTTTACTTATAGCCAAATAACACAATTTTTGAATACGTAATGAGCTGAACGCCGGAAGAGATTTAACCCGGAAGTTATTGTTGTTGAAGTCCATAGTTGGCTCTAATGGCCATATACGCCAACATACGCCGATTATTGGGCTAATTTAAAGCTTTTATTTATTAAACAGAACAAGTTTCAGCCACGTATAATCGCGTAAAATGTGTTTATTCGGCTAATTTATAATCGACCTCTGCTCAAAATCTCCTTACTAGCAACCCCAGCATTTTCGGGTTTATCCCAGCATCTCGGGTTTATCCCATTGGATCGCGTATGCGCGTCATTTAACGCTAGTTAATATTCACAAAATTTTCCACCAATCAAAACGAAGAATTGCCCTTCATAGCCAACTTTGATTTGTTTACGTATCATTCAGGGATGGCAGGGATGCATCCAGCACGCGCGATTGCGGCAATCCCCCTTAATTATTGTCAATGCCGCAAATTATTGATTGTCTTGCGCCCACATCGCGCAAAAAAAATCACGGATGGGGCACATTTAGGCCAATCTGGGCATGTGCCTGAATACGCAAGAGCTTGCGTCTATTTTTAGATGACACTGTAACCGCTAGATATATATAGCCCTGGTAGCTCCGCCCACTCGCGTGCTGCCACAGAATTCGGACAAACACACAGTGACTACAACTTTGTGTATTGCGGAGTGTAATTTGTAGATAAATAGAGCATACAGTACAGGTGTTACGCTGGAATATTTCGCAACATAATGATGACAACAAAACATTGCTACTATGGCATTGCTGCTATTGGATGGATTTGGGAACGGGTTTCCAAAACCTGCACAAAATCGAGAAAAATATCAACGCTGGGTACAGAACTGTGGTCGAAAATAGTTTACCATTGACAATGTTACCAGAGACACCTACATATGTTCGATGCACTCTACCCTGATTTGATCGGCTAATAACATCATGCTCTGCATGACTGTTCATGATTAAATGTTGAGGGCTTTTACCTTTATTTAGCAAGAAGTATTTACATTATGGTGATACCTGTAATAAAAGCAACATGTAACAGCTGGTGGTACAGTGTTGGATACCTGGGGCTTCTTTAATTATGGGCCGTCGGGGGGATTAGGGTCGTTGAGACCTTTATTTCTAGTTTAGATCGTGGGACAGGGGATAGAGGTTGTTGTGTCGTGTCCTCCTTATATTATTTGGAGGATTAAGCGTTTGGGCTATCCCGTATCTGATTGTTCAGTCATTCTGTGCATACCGGGACATATTTTTTTTTTTTTGATGGTTTGTTTCTTTTATCGGTAGCCGTCTTCTGGTCTTCCATCTATACTGTGCCAGCTGGTGTGTTCCCTGTGTAGCCGGGCTATGTGGCTGTGGCTCTTGTCATCATCGCACACGCTTCGTGGCTTTTATTATCAGACAAGCATATTTTTTATTATTTTCCATGAATACACATCTTGGTATTTCATTGAAACAATTTTAATGAAATGCCAATACATGTTTTCATTTCGAAGAAAACTTCAATAATTGCTGTCTGTTGATGTGTAAACAGTAGTGTGATTTTATTTTACCCAATTATAATGGTGAATTACCCAATTGATTCAGAAATGATGGAGTTACAATACTCAATTACCAATTTCTTATTTGGAGCCCTGGAAGCGACATTGCTGTAGAGACGCTTGGTCTAATGTGTAGCTATTACGGCCAATGGTATACTAGCCCAGTAGCCTATTTCACAAAAATTTCAAAGTATACTTCTCTTGCTAAGTACACTTTGAGGGAGGAATTTTCAAATTAAAGATACATTTATTAATTTTGATTATTCTGAATTTATTAAATTATCACAGCAATTTTGGCAGTGATAATGTAATAAATTCAGTATAGTATACTTTTAATCATCAAATATAAGCAGTCGTTAGTTCTATATGAAATACTACATTTCGGGAAAAATAAATGATTACTCCGTCAAAGTATGGCATCATCGACTCTACTTGCGAGGAAGGCCGGGAATTAGACTTTGACTGGTGTGTACATTCAGCTCTGAATCGACCGAGATACAGTGTTGGATATGCCAGTTAGATCACGGTTCGTCCGTACGGGACTTATCGGTCGGACATGCGGACGGACGTTATCTGCGTGCTCTAAACTTTAAATCTGATTTAACCCATTCAACCCTTTGACCCTACATAACTGAAATGGACGTATGTGTGACGTGGCTCTGTTGTCGTTCTTATTTTTGTGGCAGCGAAGACTGATCCGGCCTGCCTGTTTTTGATTAAATGTTGAGGGCTTTTACCTTTATTTAGCAAGAAGTATTTACATTATGGTGATACCTGTAATAAAAGCAACATGTAACAGCTGGTGGTACAGTGTTGGATACTGGGGCTTCTTTAATTATGGGCCGTCGGGGGGATTAGGGTCGTTGAGACCTTTATTTCTAGTTTAGACCGTGGGACAGGGGATAGAGGTCGTTATGTCGTGTCCTCCTTATACTATTTGGAGGATTAAGCGTTTGGGCTATCCCGTATCTGATTGTTCAGTCATTCTGTGCATACCGGGACATATTATTTTTTTTTTGATGGTTTGTTTCTTTTATCGGTAGCCGTCTTCTGGTCTTCCATCTATACTGTGCCAGCTGGTGTGTTCCCTTTGTAGCCGGGCTATGTGGCTGTGGCTCTTGTCATCATCGCACACGCTTCGTGGCTTTTATTATCAGACAAGCATATTTTTTATTATTTTCCATGAATACACATCTTGGTATTTCATTGAAACAATTTTAATGAAATGCCAATACATGTTTTCATTTCGAAGAAAACTTCAATAATTGCTGTCTGTTGATGTGTAAACAGTAGTGTGATTTTATTTTACCCAATTATAATGGTGAATTACCCAATTGATTCAGAAATGATGGAGTTACAATACTCAATTACCAATTTCTTATTTGGAGCCCTGGAAGCGACATTGCTGTAGAGACGCTTGGTCTAATGTGTAGCTATTACGGCCAATGGTATACTAGTCCAGTAGCCTATTTCACAAAAATTGCAAAGTATACTTCTCTTGCTAAGTACACTTTGAGGGAGAAATTTTCAAATTAAGGATACATTTATTAATTTTTATTATTCTGAATTTATTAAATTATCACAGCAATTTTGGCAGTGATAATGTAATAAATTAAGTATAGTAATTCTGCATACTTTTAATCATCAAATATATGCAGTCGTTAGTTCTATATGAAATACTACATTTCGGGAAAAATAAATGATTACTCCGTCAAAGTATGGCATCGTCGACTCTACTTGCGAGGAAGGCCGGGAATTAGACTGACTGGTGTGTACATTCAGCTCTGAATCGACCGAGATACAGTGTTGGATATGCCAGTTAGATCACGGTTCGTCCGTACGGGACTTATCGGTCGGACATGCGGACGGACGTTATCTGCGTGCTCTAAACTTTAAATCTGATTTAACCCATTCAACCCTTTGACCCTACATAACTGAAATGGACGTATGTGTGACGTGGCTCTGTTGTCGTTCTTATTTTTGTGGCAGCGAAGACTGATCCGGCCTGCCTGTTTTTGATTAAATGTTGAGGGCTTTTACCTTTATTTAGCAAGAAGTATTTACATTATGGTGATACCTGTAATAAAAGCAACATGTAACAGCTGGTGGAGACCTGGGGCTTCTTTAATTATGGGCCGTCGGGGGGATTAGGGTCGTTGAGACCTTTATTTCTAGTTTAGACCGTGGGAGAGGGGATAGAGGTTGTTGTGTCGTGTCCTCCTTATACTATTTAGAGGATTAAGCGTTTGGGCTATCCCGTATCTGATTGTACAGTCATTCTGTGCATACCGGGACATGTTTTTTATTTTTGATTGTTTGTTTCTTTTATCGGTAGCCGTCTTCTGGTCTTCCATCTATACTGTGCCAGCTGGTGTGTTCCCTGTGTAGCCGGGCTATGTGGCTGCGGCTCTTGTCATCATCGCACACGCTTCGTGGCTTTTATTATCAGACAAGCATATTTCTTATTATTTTCCATGAATACACATCTTGGTATTTCATTGAAACAATTTTAATGAAATGCCAATACATGTTTTCATTTCGAAGAAAACTTCAATAATTGCTGTCTGTTGATGTGTAAACAGTAGTGTGATTTTACTTTACCCAATTATAATGGTGAATTACCCAATTGATTCAGAAATGATGGAGTTACAATACTCAATTACCAATTTTTTATTTGGAGCCCTGGAAGCGACATTGCTGTAGAGACGCTTGGTCTAATGTGTAGCTATTACGGCCAATGGTATACTAGTCCAGTAGCCTATTACACAAAAATTTCAAAGTATACTTCTCTTGCTAAGTACACTTTGAGGGAGAAATCAAAGGATTAAGGACACATTTATTAATTGTTATTATTCTGAAATTATTACATTATCACAGCAATTTTGGATGTGATAATGTAATAAATTCAGTATAGTAATTCTGCATACTTTTAATCATCCAATATATGCAGTCGTTAGTTATATATGAAATAAGGCATTTCTGGAAAAATAAATGATTAATCCCTCAAAGTATACTTTGCAATTTAGTATCAGCGCTGCTGCCACAAACCGCGACACGGTCAACACGTTTGTAACCACTATTGGAAAACCGCCATGTATTTACCAGTAGTCTATTTCATCAACATTGCAAAGTATACTTATCTAGCAAAGTATACTTTGAGGGAGTAATCATTCATTTTTCCCGAAATGCATTATTTCATATAGAACTAACAACTGCATATATTTCATGATTAAACGTATGCAGAATTATTATACTGAATGTATTACATTATCACAGCCAAAATGGCTGTGATAATGTAATAAATTCAGTATAAGAAAAATTAATAAATTTATCCTTAAATTGAAAATATCTCCTTCAAAGTATAATCAGCTACAGGTATAATTATACCCACTTTTGTAGACTAGATGGCCGTGGCCTGCATGTCGCGCCTTGGGGCGAGGCATGGACACTAAAAAAATAGATATAGTAGATGGAAAAACTTTAACCAAAAAACTTTAACCGGACACACGGACGAACGGACGGACGTAAGCCAAAATGCCGACGATATCGCGCTTTCTGCAAGCAGGTGTGACAATGATGATAAACACCCATGTGAAGTATCAAGGTATTGGGTGAAGCAGTTGCAGAGATATAGTACACGAAAAATCTTTAACAAATAAATTCAAAGTAATTTGACCTTGACATTGGGCACAGGATCGCGCTTTCCGCAAGCAGGTGCAACAATGATGATAAACACCCATGTGAAGTATCAAGGTATTGGGTGAAGCAGTTGCAGAGATATAGTACACGAAAAATCTTTAACAAAAAAAATCAAAGTAATTTGACCTTGACATTGGGCACAGGATCGCGCTTTCCGCAAGCAGGTGCAACAATGATGATAAACACCCATGTGAAGTATCAAGGTATTGGGTGAAGCAGTTGCAGAGATAGAGTACACGAAAAATATTTAACAAATAAATTCAAAGTAATTTGACCTTGACATTGGGCACAGGATCGCGCTTTCCGCAAGCAGGTGCGACAATGATGATAAACACCCATGTGAAGTATCAAGGTATTGGGTGAAGCAGTTGCAGAGATATAGTACACGAAAAAACTTTAACAAAAAAAATCAAAGTAATTTGACCTTGACATTGGGCACAGGATCGCGCTTTCCGCAAGCAGGTGCGACAATGATGATAGACACCCATGTGAAGTATTAAGGTATTGGGTGAAGCAGTTGCAGAGATATAGTACACGAAAAAACTTTTAACAAAAAAATTCAAAGTAATTTGACCTTGTCATTGGGCACAGGATCGCGCTTTCCGCAAGCAGGTGCGACAATGATGATAAACACCCATGTGAAGTATCAAGGTATTGGGTGAAGCAGTTGCAGAGATATAGTACACGAACAAACTTTAACAAAAAAATTCAAAGTAATTTGACCTTGACATTGGGCACAGGGGCCGCACGGTTGGGGGTTAGAATGAAAATATGGATGATGATAAACACCCATGTGAACTTTCAAGGTAATGGGCGAAGCAGTTGCAGAGATATAGTATGACGAAAAAGTTTTAACCAAAAAACTATAACCAGACGTACGTTAAAAAGTTAACGTTGAAAATTGCTAAGTCAATTACGTAGAAATAATAGGTGAAGGTAAAAAAATGGTCACATGTTGGATAGTTGTATGTGGTAGGCACCCCTTGGTTATGAAGCTGTGAAAGTTTGGTGGTCCTTGGTGGTACAGTACCAAAGAAATGGACTTAAACACGAAAAATTAACATTGTAAACGCGAAAACTTAACATTGAAAATGGCTAAGTCGATTGCGCGCAAAAAATGGGTCAAGTTAAAAAAAAAGTAACATGTTGGATAGTGATATGTGGTGGGCACCCCTTGATTATGAAGCTGTGAAAGCTTGGTGGTCCTAGGTGGTACAGTAACAAAGAAATGGACTTAAACACGAAAACTTAACATTGTAAACGCGAAAACTTAACATTGAAAATGGCTAAGTCGATTGCGCGCAAAAAATGGGTCAAGTTAAAAAAAAAGTAACATGTTGGATAGTGATATGTGGTGGGCACCCCTTGATTATGAAGCTGTGAAAGCTTGGTGGTCGTAGGTGGTACAGTAACAAAGAAATGGACTCAAACACGAAAACTTAACATTGATTGTGGACGCCGCCCGCCGCCCGCCGCCCGCCCGCCGCCCGCCGCCCGCCCGCCGCCCGAAAGCCCGCCCGCCCGCCCGGCTGTCACCAATCCAATAGCCTGGATTTTTTTTCAAAAAACCTGGCTAAAAACAATAAACAGACCATAAATATAGCATATTTCTCTTATTTTCTATGATAACACATCTTGGTATTTCATTAGAATTGTCTCAAAGGGACAATTCTAATGGAATTCCAAGATATGTTTTCATTTGGAAGCAAACTATTGAATAGTTGCTGTCTGTTGATGTGTAAACAGTAGTGTGATTTTATTTTACCCAATTTAAATGTTGAAATACCCAATTGCTTCAGAAATTATGGAGTGACAATACTCAATTACTAATTCATTATCTGGAGCCCTGTGGTGCAGTACCAATACACATAATAATACAAAATACACCTCATAGCATAACACTAACCTGTGATCACTGGTCAGTGACGTCCACTATATTCATGAATCGATCAAAACTGTCAACATCCACCTACCAGTCCGAATTCTAGTTGACACGTTGCCTGCAAAAATAACGGAACATTTTCCATTCAAACTTCTGAACCGCCCGCGTTAGTCTTTCCCAAATTATCAACGTTTCCGAACTTGCATTGACAAAGCCAACTCATAATCAAACACTTTGATCGACTGAGCCTGAGCTGTACCACAGCTCAGGTTCAGTCAATCAAACTGATTGATTTCAAGCACAATATTCAAGTATTTTGAAATAAAGAAATTGATAAATACTGATAAGATTGGCGCAGGTGGTGCAGCCATGTAATAATGGCTACATTAGTGAAGGACGGTTGTCAAATAAATTCCCACATCTGGCTAACTTTTCCAAATTTGGCACAATTGATATTCAGTTAATACCGTTCAAGAATTTTGATGGAAGCCATCTCAATTTTCATGTTCTCTGATATTTATAGCAGAAATCCAAGATGGCCGCCATTCAAGCATGTTAATGGCATATCTTAACAATCGCTGATGCTATGTGCAAACATTTGATTTTGATGTTATCGTTTGTGAGATCATCGAGAATGTTGGTGAAGTTTATGAAATGATTCTGGGTCAAAGTCAAGTTATGTAAGCCAAGGTCATGGTCAAATGACCCTGAAATGTAGAAATAGTCTTATTCCAGTAATTGTCGTACCACGCTGTTTGTTGCCTTGTCAATTATAAGGAGTTACAGCTGATTGATGAAGTACTTGACTGTTTTTGGAGGGGCGGGGGTGGGGGGATCAAAGTAGTATATTTTGTGGTCAACGTCACTGCAAGTTAGCATCGGCAAAGACCAAACTTACTGCATAATGGGCATACATTTGTTGATTATGTTAATTATTATCAGTAGAAGTAGACAGAAGAAAATGTATTTATTGAGTGGTATTTAATGGGGTGCTAGGTGATATAGAAGAAGAATAGTTTATTGCATCGAGGCAACTGCCTCATGAGCATACATACATGACTATGGTATAATATACGTACAATGCAAGATGGCGTACATGGGTAAACTACTAAATATAATAAATGCAGAAACATCACAATCGTGGCAAACAGGCAAATAGATTTCAGACCATGCCGCGACCACTAATACAAATATCTGTACTTGTATCATACACTCATGTACATCGCACAGTCTCCGCTTACTGATCATAGTGTGTACTAAGTGTTATAGCTCGTATTAATTGTAACAATAAATGAGAAATAGACATACATAGATATAAGTTACGTCATTTAGGCTGGGTTAATGTGGTCGAATCCAATAGTTATGTACGGACGGGGGAAAACCTCAAAATCAAACCTAAATATTCACAAAAAGATTTGTTATAGTCAGCCTTGAAATTAGAATAATCTGATCTGGTGTGAGGTTCTCACCACACAAGTAGCCTATTACATCAACATTGCAAAGTATACTTCGAGGGAGTAATCATTTATTTTTCCCGAAATATATTATGTCATATAGAACTAACGACTGCATAATTTTGATGATTAAAAGTATGCGGAATTATTATACTGAATTTATTACATTATCACAGCTAAAATGGCTGTGATAATGTAAAAAATTCAGTATAATAAAAAAACTAATCAATGTATCATAAAATTGAAAATTTCTCCCTCAAAGTATACTTTGCTAGATAAGTATACTTTGCAATGTTGGTCAAATAGGCTACAGAGTCACTTAGCCCAACTCAGTGAAGGTAAATTATGTTTACTGTCTGTTCCACATGTTGCTGCCGACGAACATTTGGCCATTAAACACATTGAATCTAACAAATATTTAAAAGTAAGTACTTTTTCATCAATAACAAAAAAGTCACCCTCCCTCCTTCCGAAACCTGGTGAGATAGCTTGAAAATGATGTAACTAAGAAAACAAGTTATATTTTGAAAATATTTCAATATTATTTTCAATATTTCTCGACAAAAACCTGGCGATTCTCATGCGCTGTCAAAACCAATTTTTTGTTAAGAATTAAAGCAAAAATGAAAAACAGCAGACGGCAATTTCCGTCAACAGCGTAGGAAGGGTTAAGTAGCAAGAAAGTCAAGCCACCTTTCGCATACAGGTGGAAGACTCGGACCTACGACACAAAAAGGATGCCTATTAAAAAAATCCCATTACCCCACCCACTTGGTCTCGTACAGTACCATATTCTAAAATTGTAATACTGAGCCGTTCAGGGCCTTTAATCGATGTTTATTGTGTTTGTGCGAATCGGAAAAGAGAGGGCTCTTTCTATAATAGCCATATTCATACCCACCTTTCTATAAATAGAAGATAGTAATGTACGAGACCAAGTGGGTGGGGTAATGTGATTTTTTTAATAGGCATTTTTTTGGTGTCATAGGTCCCAGTCTTCCACCTGTGCTTACGCATGCTCTCGACCAACTGCCAGCCAGAAAAAAAATTGATGCAAGTTATGCAATCAATAGAATTGTTAATTCGTGGGAACGTATTGTTAAATTGAGGGAACGAATTGATATTTCGTGGGAACGAATTAACAATAAAACAAAAGTCTACGTCCCCTGCGCGGCTCCGTATCATTACTTATTCTCATTCTGCAGAGAAAATTGAATCAGACCAAGTTTAAACAACTTAAAGGTACATGCCCACTCAGTAGGCACAGACTGTCCTTTATAGGAATTAAATAAGTGCATAATTGTGTCACTATTCCACCAGTTCTAAAACTTACGAGTGCCCGCTATATAGATACAATCAGTTAGTAATACTTATTTTACTGATAGTGACGCGCGGTGGTATCAGGCTATTTTAATATGCAAATGAGGCATAATATATTTTAATTATTTATACTAATTAAATATGTCACCTGAATATATAATATTTTCGACAAATTATAAAGTATGAGTATTGCACATAAAAAAATAAATACAGATACTAAATAGTAATGTCGTTAACATTTTAAGGAAACACGGTTATCGTCCCTGATATCATTGGGGAAATTTACATCCGATATGAACTGTATAAAATGCCAATCAATGTGTGGGATAATGGTGAATGAATGTTTATTTTGCCAGAAAATGTCTCAGATGATGCCGCAGATATAAAGAACATGTGCCTACTGAGTGGGCATGTACTTTTAAGACATTCGATTCCGTCCGATTCAAATTTCTCTGCAGAATGTTAACAAGTAATACTGCTAAATTGTTTTTGTCTGCTTATTTGTATTTTCCATTTTTCTTTGCAATTACACGGATTGAAAGCGCTTGAGAATCATTTCCAATACTAAAGTGCTGCCAAACCATGTTTTTATTGCAAAGGAAGTCAAAATATCGAACAACAGCAGACGACAATTTTCGTTTCCAGCATTCTAAGGGTTAAACTGTTGTACCACTTGCTCAGCAGTATAAACCAGTTGCTATAATTAGAATTCAAGGAAAACGTATATCTCCTATTATCAGAAGCCACTATATTTCAAGGAACTGATATTGAACATAAGAACACAACCCGACAGCTATAATATATAATATATATACATGTATCGGTACATATGTATAAGTATACACATGCTTTTTCTACGGAGCCCCGCCGGGGACGTAGAATTATTTTTTATTAATTCGTTCCCACGAAATAACAATTCGTTCCCTCAATTTAACAATTCGTTCCCACGAATTAACAATTCGTTCCCTCAATTTAACAATTAGTTCCCACGAAATAACATTTCGTTCCAACGATATAAAAATGGTTATTTCGTGGGAACAGAATTGTCATATCGTGGGAACGAAATGTTAACTGTTAATTCAGGAAACGAATTGTTAAATTGAGGGAACGAATCGTTATATCGACAGAACGAATTGTTAATTCGAGGGAACGAATTGTTAAATTGGGAACGAATTGTTAAATTGAGGGAACGAATTGTTAAATTGAGGGAATGAATTGTTATTTCGTGGAAACGAATAAATAAAAAATATCCATGTCCCCTGCGGGGCTTCGTAGTAGTTCATCGATTGTGGTAAACGGGTGATTCACAATGCATATTTCCTGGGTCATACAAATTTAAAGTAACTAGAAACCAGTATTAAAACTATGCCATTTCTGTTACTAGGGGTGTCATGTTATAAAAGAGCAGTCTGCTTATAAATTATATGCCATTTTCCGGCACAAAACCTGGTTTGTCTGAATGACTTTTAAAACTTAACCCTTACACCTACTGTACATGCCCACTCAGTAGAAACACACTGTTCTTTATATGAATTAAATAAGTGTATAATTGTGTCACTATTCCACCAGTTCTCAAAATTGCGAATGCCCGATATACAGATATAATCATTTAGTAATACGTGTATGTATTTTACTGATAGTGACTCGCGGTGGTATCAGGCTATTTTCATATGCAAATGAGGCATGACTTTTTATAATTATCTATACTATTACAAATGTGTCACCTACAAAAATAATATTTTCGACAGATAATAAAGTAAGATCATTGCACATCAAAACATAAATGCAGAGAATGCATAGTAATGTCCGTTAACATTTTAAGGAAACACAGTTATCGCCCCTGATGTTAGTGTGGAAATTTACGTTTGATATAAAATAAATAATAATGTCAATCAATACATGGGGTTATGGTGAATGAATGTTTATTTTGCCAGAAAATGTCTCAGATGATGTCGCTGATATAAAGAACATTTTGTGCCTACTGAGTGGGCATGTACCTTTAATGATATTCACCTGAATATCAGTCTCGGACCGGTCAGAGAATGATATTCGAAATGAGATATTTACCTCGAGGTGAATAACACTTCAAATAACACTCTCGGACTCTATATTTTGAAAATAAATGAATAAATATGTATAAAACCCATACATGTTTTAATACAATACACGTTTAAACATATTTATTTTAGTTTGTCAAGACTTTCTGTAAATGGGTCATAAAATAAGCCAACACAAAAATTATTTTTTACCATAAAGTGGTATTATTTTCAATCGTTATCTCATTTCTAATATGTATATACGTACCAATTCACTAAAATTAGTATTTACAAATACAAATAATTGTGTTCAGCATTAAACGTAAACAATGTGTATAGCCTACCTAATCCAAAAATGTAATGGTAGTGAGAACACAGAAGCAATATAATCTGGGTAAATGAACTTAGGTTTGTGTGATGTGTGTATCATGTCCTCGCAAAGCCGGCCTACCGTCAGACGGACGGACAGTACCAGTATATATGGACCAGTATAGAACAGAACAGAACAGAACAAAGCCTTTATTTGCAGTATTCTCAGACCTCACAGTGGTATATGAGTGCATACAAGTACAGAATAATTGTGTATTATCGACAACAACAATATGGCGGACAATAAATATGCATGCAAATACATGTATGTTGAAAACAGAATATACCAATACTTAATTTTGGCTAGAATAAATCGTGTGTTATCACCAAAATTGAGCATGACTTTTGTAGAAAGACTGTAGCTGTGGATAAATTTACAATAAATGACGCAATGGGACTGGTACTGTTAGACTTTTTGGGAGAATTCCGAAACAGTTACTGGAAAAAAATGGCACGAACATATTAAATAAACGACACAAATCAAATGCCCATACAAGGCCGCGTACTGCATACAACGAAACATGATGTAGACATTTACAAGTAAAATAAAAAATCAATAAAAGTACTGAAAGTACGGAACATAGGGTACTGCAAGAATTCCGCCACGGAAGCGGTGTCGTGTCGCGCCTGAAAATGCCTTGTCGGTACAAAACAATGTTGTAGCAGGATTTTTGTTAAAGTTTCTGCATTACTTTGACATCGTCATGTTTACTTCTGTTTTGTGATTTAAATAGTTGGCCCCGGATCGAGTATATTAAATCATACAAATGACGTCATTGGGGAACCCGCTGACAAAATGTTCAATGTATAGAAGCCCAAACTTGTTAGAATTTTTTTTTCAGTACTTGCATTAATATGGGTATTAATCTACGCTGGATGTGTTATACTGTCATTAATTTGTTCCCTGACTGTAAGTTATCACTTACTGACTTATTGACCTCCTTCCCTGAACGTAGAATACACACTCATGTTGGCGTGTATTGGCCACCATAGACAAATGTCAATCAGGCAGAATTCGGGAATGTCACTAAAATCCGTTGTAAATCCATCGATAGAATGAGGATTACCATCAGTTAGACCCACACGTGCGACTTTTGTTGCGACACAATCGCGATCATTAAAAAAAGCTGGGTCAACATGCAGGTAGCTGTAACCCCTTGATATCGTGAGTGTTGAACGCGTCGCGTGTTGTTTATCCGTGGAAAGTATTCGGAGGGGAGTTAACTCTGCCGAAAACTATAGCTTGTTACTAAATTTAGCGATGACCGCACGATTTGTGACGCAAATGGGGGCAAATCACGCGCAACAAAATAATCCGATGTATTTTTGTACGTAGAACATCCGTTGTTGATATTGTTCAGTGCAAGTAGTTTTTCGTAATATTATTTTCAATTAGCGGTTGCGTATGACAGTTAAACGTTGAGTAACACAATGCATTTTGTTGTTATGGTTACTCCAATATATCACTAAGGATTAGCCCATCGAGGGGGGTCTAGGGCGTGGCTAACTGTCCGAGGCGATTCCAATACATAGGTTACCCTATGTGAAAACAGTGTTATGCTGAAACTTAACGCATAAATGTATGTCCAACATAACACTGCTTAGCATATCAAACACTGTAGGTTCGTGAAACCAGCAAACCCCAACTGTACTCAATCTCCAGATGTGGCGATGGCGTATACAAGGTGTATGATCACGTGGTACTAACAACAACAACAAGTACTGAAACTTCCAGAATCCATCCGATTGAAAGTACGTATTCTTTTATAGTGTCCTTATTACGTAACGGATTTTGATGAACTATGGCTCATCAAACGCGTCTTGTTAAGCTGCATTTGGTGGTCTCTGTATTTTTGCACAAACTTCTGTCGTTTTTGCGAAGAATCGATTTCCGTGTCTCTGACACTGAAATCGATTCATTGCAAAAACGTCATAAGTCTGTGCCAAACTCCATGGACTACCAAATGCATCTCATGAAGACGCGGTTGCTGTGCCATATTTCATCAACATCCGTTGCATATTAAGGAAAATATCAAATAATACTTACTTTGGAGTGGGCGACGTTGTTGTTGTTGTAACCACGTGATCATGCACCTTGGTATAGGGTTAACGAATATACGTATATAGCACGATGCTATATATATTTCTATAGCGAGACTTCGCTGGAACAAAAACAGATAAACTAGGCTAGTTATCGTTATTACCAGCCATATTCACATACGACTACGTGTACATCAAAATATTATTCAACTGCTGTCTGTTTCACAAAACCTGCCCAAATGAAACAGACACTAAATTCCTCCGTGGCCTGGTGGTATCGTACACATATAATGCGAATGAGACATGTGAGTTCAAGTCCGCATTTGCTGCCTGAGCTCAATAAATGTTAATCCATCAATTGAAATTTCCAGACGATCCTAAATTTGCACTTACGAACATTTTAGTCGTATGAAGTTTAGTGAAACGGGCCCCAATTTAATCGTGATGAAACCAGGCTGTCAAATAATAACATTATAATGTAACTACTGTCATTTACAAGGTACAACATTCTATAGAAATCAAAGCGCCAACAATTGTGAAACCTATTGAAAAATGGAAAAATTAGCTTAACAACCAAATATTTCAATGGAAGAAAATATTCTCCATGCCTTCTAAGCTTACAATCAGCACAAAACTAAGATAATTCCAATACAAATATGTAATGAGAATTATTCCGAACAACTCTCTCTCTTATCTATTTAAAGCATTACATATATGTGATGTATGTAACATGTCAATTGATTCAAATAAACAAAACAGACGTTAAACCGCACCTCGGCAAGTAATTATGAAATCAATGCTCCAGATAAGCAGCGTATTTGCGTAAATACCCAATTAAAATTGCCAAAAACCCAATTGAAATCAGATGTAGCGAGTATCAAAAAGCAATACCAATGTTATGGTACCTTTATCATGCTGCAGAAAACAATAAACAGACCAGAAATATAGCATATTTTTCTTATTTTCCATGAAAACACATCTTGGTATTTCATTAGAATTGAGAGACAATTCTAATGAAATGCCAAGACATGTTTTCATTTCGATGCAAACTATTCAATAATTGCTGTCTGTTGATGTGTAAAAAGTAGTGATTTTATTTTACCCAATTAAAATTTTGAAATACCCAATTGCTTCAAAAATGATGTAGTGAAGATACTCAATTACTAATTCCTTACGACTAAGCACTTACGACCTTGTGTTACTAGACCATCGATATCAGTTTCTACTGTGGAAGAATCATCTAATCAAATAGCAATAATAATACAAGCTCCAGATAAGGAATTAGTAATTGAGTATGTTCACTCTATCTGTTCTGAAGCAATTGGGTATTTCAAAATTTTAATTGGGTAAAACAAAATCACATTTCTGTTTACACATTAACAGATAGCAATTATTGAATAGTTTGCTTCGAAATGAAAACATATCTTGGCATTTCATTAGAATTCTTGGAGACAATTCTAATCAAATACCAATATGTGTTTTCATGGAAAACTTTGATAAGAAAAATATGCTATATTTGTGGTCTATTTATTGTTTTCTGCATGATAAAGGTACCATAAAATCTTTATTGCTTTTAGTAGTAGTAAGGGATTCAAAATGATACCACCTACCGTGATATCATTTATAACCCTCTATAATACCCCCACCACCCCCGAAAATCAAAAAATTGGTTAACGAGGAAAATTGGGTCTCCCGACAGCAAATTTAAGAATTTTTGGAGAAAATAATTTTGAAAAGAGGGAGTCCCAATTATATTGGTAATTGACTTTTGAAAGTATATATTGGTGTCATAAATACATCATGTTTTTTTCACGTCCAATTGAACAGAAAAAACAAGTACCAATATTATTAGAGAAAATGGATAATACAATACAATTTGAATTGAAAATTTTTAATGACTGTGTTGAAGAAGTTTACGAAGCTTACGGGGGTTATAATCCTGTATATAAATTCTATAAAATGAGAACACTAGGCGATATCGAATATATGAAATACCAGCGTAATTTATTACGCTCCGATAAAAACGTTACATTTACAATATTATACCGGCAATTATGTCAACTATACAAGAGGCAAATACGAACATTAAGACAGATAATGCGTATCGGGTATGAAACTAAGGCGTATTATGCAAAAATTTTAAAACCCAACGATTCGTTTACGAACGTACATTTCTACGATATCGCTTATAAATTTATATTGTAGTCACAACACCAAGCAGACGACAATGTTTCACTTACACGTGTTATAAACATGCAAATTATGTGTCCTACCTTACACGTATATTAAGTGTCCATTTTATAGAGAGATTACACGATTACGTCTTCCGGGATGAAACATAAACACACTGTAATATATACTACACACACGTGGGTGTGTATTACACAACCCGCTATCGATATTCCGGAAGTATTTCTTACATTGTGATTGGTTGGCATGTTTTTCATTTTTTTAATTTTACTTTTAATAATTTAGAACGTTATAACCTTATATTATTAAATAAAAAACGAACTTATTATATAAAAAGCAAATAAAAAAAAAAAGAGAAAATATTGGTATTGCACAACACGGTTTTAGCTTAATATATGTAAAATTAACAACAATACTTTGTCTTGGGGGACGCCCCTTGACGAAAAATGAGCGCTCAGTGCACCCGTGCTGACACTTCCAAGGTTGCCTAGACTTTCGACACTAATTACTAGATCAGCCGAGAGATGGGGGTGTGCAGTACGGGTAGCTACACCTCGCTAAGCCAAACAGAAAAGAATGAATGAATGAATGAATGAAAGAGAGTGGCTTAGCGAGGTGGACCCAGAAGGGTTTTGCTGGCGTGGGTTCGAGCCTCGGTATGACCCAACTTTTTTTTTTTTGTTTATAATTTTCCTAAAATTAATTAATAAATTGTTTACTGCACCAATATAATTATTTAATAAAAATATTAATTTCTTCCGACTTAATCTCCAAGTTTTTCCCTAAACTTATCCCAATCAGTACACTCAATTTTGGGCATGGTGGCGCGTGCCTTGATTCTTATATCATTTTTTAATTGTTCATATCTCCCCATTTCTTCCACCACGGATTCAAACTCTAAATTTGATATTTTCTTATCGGCCAACGCTTTGGACACCATAACGTCGATGGTATTTTTCTTCGACCTGGCGAGAACGGATATTCTATCATGTTTTCTACATTTTTTCTCGAGTTTTCCACCCGACGCCCTAATTACCATACACAACAACCCAGAAACGGCCGACACCGCACATAAAATCCCCGCTACGGGAACCGTTATAATGGTGGATATAGTTACAGCTGTCCCCGCCCCACACAACACAGAAACACTCGCCAGAGCCGTGCTAGATACTTCAGCCATGTTCACCGCGCGCCTATATTTTTTAGCGTTTCTTTCTCTATTTGTATATTCTCTAACTAAAATATCCTGCATAGCGACGATATTATTCAACCTAAAATCTGAACTTCTTTCGTTAATTGTACACAGTGTTGATGGAGTGGTATTGACAATTGGAAGCGTTGATTCGTTCATATTTAAATTTTACAGATCTATTTCAATATATTAGTATTTACAAAATAAGTTCAATTAACAACGAGACAATAGTGGAAGAACTCTCTGTGTCACCGATTTTCGTAACAAAGTTAATAACACTACCTTTGGAAAGTCTAATTCGATCATAACCGGAGAACGAAACCACCGTCGAACTATCTCCAGAGATTTTAGTGACTCCAACCCCCCGTTCTTCCCCATCTACTACAATATTTATCGCGACCGCGCCCACAGGTTTACCACTACCATTAACCGAGCAGACCGCCATTTGGATAACTTCACCCGCGGCTGTCATAGTGTATACATTTATTACTCGCTTTGGCACCGAACGAATATTCATAGTGCCCCTCAACCAATGGGCCCCGCTTCTCAGCCCAAACTGTGATGGCACGTTTTAGCGTTTTCATTGTTCGCACTATTCCGGCAAGCGCACTGTTTGCGTTATATGCCTCAGTACGAATATTATAAGAGGCCTCCTCAAGAGCTTTGGTCGCGGCTATACGATCATGTTTCAGTTTATCGGAAACTTCAGTTATCTTTCCGTCTAGTTCGGTAAGTGCCGCTTCTCTACTGAGAGAGTCCTCTAAGCGCAACGCATCATAAGCCTCCGTAATGGTCGCCTGGTGGCCTTTTAGGGCTTTCTGAACACCCGACCGGGCTTCTTTTTGAAATTCTGTTATTTTCCCGTCTAGTTCAGCAACCGCCACTTCTCTGATGAGAGAGTCGTCTGAGCGCAACGCTTCATAAGCCTTCGCAAGGGCTGCCTGGTGGTCTTCTCGGGCTTTCTCAATACCCGACCGGGCCTCTTTTCAAAATTCGGTTATTTTTCCGTCTAGTTCACCAACCGCCGCTTCTGAGAGAGTCCTCTGAGCGCAACACCCTATAAGCCTCCGTAAGGTCCGCCTGGTGGTCTTCTCGGGCTTTCTCAATACCCGTTCGGACCCCCTCAACCCCCAACCGGGCCTCTTTTCGAAATTTGGTTATTTTTTCGTCTAGTTCAGTAAGTGCCGCTTCTCTGTTGAGAGAGTCCTCTGAGCGCAACGCCCCATAAGCCTCCGCAATGGCCTCCTTGTGGTCTTCTCGGACCCCCTCAACCCCCGACCTGGTCTCTTTCAGAAATTCGGCTATTTTCTCGTCTAGTTCAGTAAGTGTAGCTTCTTTGCTGAGAGAGTCCTCTAAGCGCAACGCATCATAAGCCTCCGCAAGGGCCTCCGCAAGGTTCGACTGGTGGTCTTCTCGGACTTTATCGATACCCGACCGGGTCTCTTTTCGAAATTCGGTTATTTTTCCGTCTAATTCAACAACCGCCGCTTCTTTGCTGAGAGAGTCCTCTAAGCGCAACACCCTATAAGCCTGCGTAAGATCCGCCTGGTGGTCTTCTCGGGTTTTCCAATACCCGACGTGGCCTCTTTTCGAAATTTGGTTATTTTTTTGTCTAGTTCGGTAAGTGCCGCTTCTCTGATGAGAGAGTCCTCTAAGCGCAACGTATCATAACCCTCCGTAAGGGCCGCCTGGCGGTCTTCTTGGACTTTATCAATATCCGACCTGGTCTCTTTTCGAAATTTTGTTATTTTCCCGTCTAGTTCGGTAAGTGTCGCTTCACTGATGAGAGTGTCCTTTAAGAGCAACGCATCATAAGCCTCCGTAAAGTCCGCCTGGTGGTCTTCTCGGACTTTCTCAATACCCGACCGGGCCTCTTTTCTAAATTTGGTTATTTTTTTGTCTAGTTAGTTTAGTTCCGTATGCGTTTCTTCACGACTTTGTGTATTGACAGCCAGGGCATATTCTCTAAGTTGTGACAGTAGACTCTTGTGAATCTCGTCCGTGGCCCTCGATATAGTTCTATTGATCAAGGCCTTTGTTTTTTGGGTAGTTAAAAAGTCGCCCTCTGTCCGGATGAATCCCCCTTCTGTCGGTTCCAAATTCTTTGAATTTGTCACCCAATCGGAAGAACTTCCTGGTCCGTATATACTCATTTTCAATAATGTTGATAATATATATATTACGAACATGCGTTTAATTCTAAATAATTTTCTTAAAATTAATTAATTTGAAATTTCTAGGACGACCGAAATCGGGTAATCGTTCTTCAACTCTCGCCCTTTATCATCGAGAATAGAAATCTTCAACTCGTGGATGTGTCCCGATTCCAAAACTTTCATCTCGGGGTGTGGGAAGTCTAAGGTCAGGGTCTCACCATAGAAACAGTCGCTGGCGGGCACGGTTTTCAGTAATGTGGTGGGAGTGCCGTCTACCGTGTTGTACGATGTGTTCACCCGATCCAGGTGCACCCCGAGAGTTTTCGTGACGGCGAAGTTCACAGGGGTCGTGCCGACGTGCTCGCCAGGATCAAACACTCCGTCATCGTTGTAAGGGTATGTTATTTTAAATCCTAACAGTGAGCCCAACCCCGGTGAGATCCTTAAACGCCTATCAACGGTCAATGTCGTGAGCCCCGTGGCTTTCGAGATTGCGAGAGTGACTACACCAGGAATCTTCTCCGCGACAAAAGCTTGGAGATCTCCGAAACTCCAAAGACCGTGAGGTACTATAGCATCTGGAGTTCTATGAAATCCTGAGGTCACTGGTTCAGTTATGAGGTAGTTTCCGAAAGCCACAGGGCTTACACCCTCGACTTCTGATGTGAAAAACTCGAGCGTTTCAACGTTTTTCCACCCGACCGTGAACGTGATTGATCTAAGGCCTACCCGGCGTTGTCCGCAGCAGTTGTCTATTAATTTTTGAAGTTCACAACTCCCTTTTTGAACATTAGTGATAGTAGCAAACATAATATCTTTCAATGGATACAAAAGCATTTAGCTTTAACTCTAATGCAAAGTACGCGGTCGGTGGTAAATACACGCAAAAAGACGTTGTTAACCGCCTTGTACACCCAACCGTAACGGTTAGACCGGACAGTGGCTTTGCCACCAATTTCCCTAACACGTTTGAGAAATATAGGCTGCCCAAGATTACTACGATGGAGGCGGTAAACGGGTGGAAAGCCACACCGATGCAGTTTTGGCAGAACCAGCTAAATTTTGCTGTATGGTGCGCAACAGCCGAGTGTGGAGTTTCACATAAAGACCATCTAACATCCAAGAATATCATGCTCCGAAGTGTCTACAACTTTCACACGTATTATACTATTAGGAGGATTCTCAAAGAACTAGGTATTTCTCTACCTCAAGACGACGCCTGGGATCCCATTTCCAACGCATACGACCGTATGGCGTTTGAAAGACTGTGTAACGAATTTAACGTTTCAAAAGACGCGGACTGGAGGCAGAAAGCATTTCCTACCACCACCGGCCTCGGAGACGTTCTCATTCGGGGCCAGTCCGGGAATTGGACGCAGACTGATTTTAGACACGATTACTCCGGTGACCACATCGTCAGTCGGAACGCCGGGAATTTTGACCCCGCGACTATGACTTTCGGGCCAGAAGTGTCTGGAGGTCGGCACTGTGGCGTGTTTTCTTGTAAAATGTTACCTCCGAAACGGGCTCACGTCGATTACATACAGCAGGCTGCTGAGGTTCAGAACCACATTTATGTTAGATAAGGGTCTAGGGTTCACGCAGGCCGGGGTTACTCGCGTCAACGAATCTATTCGCACGTACGTCTGGGCCATCCTCGGCGCACAGAAGCAAACTCGCAGTTCTATACTGGGCACAGGAACAGCGTTTGATGCACAAAAACAATTCTTGGCACTTGTAGAGGACGCCATCTCAGCTAAGGTGGACCTGGAGAAGGCGATCCAGAATTATCAAGACGTTTTGCAGACTGCCAGCACCCCAGTGGACTATGTATTTGGAATAGGTCTTTATATGGCGCCGAGCAATATGATACTACGAGACGACCCGGTTGATGGTTACAATAATCAAATCGTAATCGCCACCGCCAATCAAAAAATCGGTCACAACGGTAACGTGAACACGGATATCATCAAGCGCACCCCCAAAATGATCGGGCGCGGAGTTGTAAATTCAAATAAATTTGAAAAAGATTTCATAAAACCCCCAAAATACAAAATGGATACACCTCCCTCAACACAATCGAACCCAGTACCCCCAATTCGTAAATTGGATGCACCATCGAGTTCCATTAACAATGTTGAAACACCAATCGAGATTGGAAGCACAAAACACGAGGAGGATAAATTAGGGCTCGTCGTCGCCCTCGTGGCGATCGGATTATTTACGCTTTGGTTTTAGGAACTCTCTGGCGAAGAATAGTAGGAGACCGGCGATTGCCACGATTAAAGCCCAAGTATTTTTGGCTAGCCATCCGGCCGTTTTTGATAATATAGATAGCAAGTAAGAAACGATACTTCCGATCAGTCCAGGTAGTGCGGCAGCCGCCTTTTCGGCTAATTTAGCCAGGAGACAGGCGAGGGCTTTTAGTTGTTTTTTTACCCACTCCTTGGCTCCGCCTGATGGCGCGGGTGCTGGTGCGGGTGCTGGTGCTGGTGCGGGTGCTGGTGCGGCACCACCAGTGAAAGCTAGAACTATGGTCGATATAGTCATGCTGATAGCAACGAGGACGCTTGCTATCGTGATGCCCTGTTCTCTGAACAGAGTGCGAAGACGCTCACCGAGTGTCGTCTCCTCTTGCAGGACCCTCGAGATTGTTTCGCGGATCCGACTTATTTGGGTGCGGAGTGTCTCACGGTTAGTCGAGGCAGCCTCCAAGCGAGATGCTCTTTGATCCCGCAACGACCGCAGGCGTTCGGTGATCCGCTCGGTAGATTCTCTATCGCCACCAGCTTCCTCCAGTTTTCTTTCTTCTAGCGTGATATGTTCATCCAGCGACGAGAGTTTGGCGAGGTTATGGACCAGTTCGCCCCGGACCGTTTGCATAACCTTATTGAGGCCCCGGAGTTCGCGAAGAGGTTACGGTGGGTCTTCGTTAGACCCTTGTTCGAGGTTGAGTATTTCGTTTTCGCTGAACGTGGTCTCCACCGCGTTATTAACGTCGGTGGCCACTTGAGGGACCTCGCTGAGCTCGCTGAGCTCGATAGAAACTGTCGAGTCGTCCATCTTATCTTTTAGGTTGTTTACGGCCCTTACAGCTGCGGACCTCAAAACAATCTTCTTATTCTTATTCCAATCTACGAATCCGAGTTCGTTCCTTATGAGTTGGCCACCGCCCGGGTTTCCGGCAACAGTGCCCAGCGCTAGGGGTTTACCGGTCCTCGTGTTGATGATTGGGATATTTGATGCTGCTTTTAGTCGCAATCTACCGTTCAGATCAAATTTGAACTTGGAGTAGTCGCGACCGACAGATGGGACCACACCTTTTTCTGCCAAACTGTTGTAGTAGTCGTTTACAGCTCCCTCGAGTAATTCCCGACTTTGACTAGTAGTAGCGCCACCTAATTCCCCCGATTGAGATTGGATTGGAACTGGAGGCTGTATCAAGGGCGTTTCGTCATTATAATCATCTATGTCATCATCATCCGCATCGAGGTAATCGTCTCTGCCGATTTCATACATGTCATTATCGTAATCAGCCATATTAATTTCTTAAAATTAATTATGTATTAAAGACAAAACCATACGGGTTTAATATAGATTCACTAAATTATGTCTTCGAGTCAATACGGTCGCAAACTCAATCCATACCGCAGACTGCGTGAGCCCCTCGGGGCAAAAGGCGTGAGACAGAGTGTCGTTATTACGAACAACCCATCGACGATCGACCAGAACCAGCAGCTCTTGGTCCGCTTCCCCAACCTCGGAGCTAACGACGTCATTGTGCCGGGTACTGTTCGCCTCGCTTTCACAATTTCGCTTACATCGACGGACGCGGACCGAACCATCGTTCAGAACCTGGGTCGCGCCATAGTCAAGAAGACCATGATAAAGATTTCTGGTAATGAGGTGATGTCGATTGATGACAGCGACGTCTACCATTGTTATCAGGACCTATGGATGACGGCGCAAGAGCGCGAAAACGCTGTCTATCAGGGTATTGACACCAGCAAAAATAAGAACGTAACCAGACTTAGAATCGGGGCTGCTAACAAGGCAGAAAACAACGCGAGCGACAACGCGGTCGCGGGCGCTTACGGCAACCGCTTCTACATCACGCTCGACTTTGAGTTGCTGGAGAGTCACATGCCCTACTATCAGAGCGCTTTGGCTGACCGCCTCGAATACGAACTAACGTTCAACGACTACGGCCGAGTTCTCATAGCCAGCGACATGTTATCGACGTATGCGATCGATAATGTTTCGCTGGAGTACGACATGGTCACGATGCCCGAACTCGCGCGATTGATCAGAACCCAGTACGCCAGGCGCGTTGCCATACTTTACGACCGAGTTCTTCGCCATCGCAAGATGACGAAAGACTAAGGCGACACATTGTGGAATATTAACGTCAACGTACCCGCCCGCTCTATGAAAGGTATACTGATGTTGTTCGAGGAGGCTCGGTTCGCGTTCGGTGCTCGAAAAACCGACAAATTCTATAACCCCAAAATCACGAAGGTAGAGGTGACGATCGAGGGAGTACCCAATCAACTCTACAGCGCGGGTCTTCGCGTGCACCAGCAGTGGGACGAAGTAAGAAAGCAGTTTGCTGCCGGCTCTAAGCGCTCTCCGGAGGTTGCAGCAGTTGCCAAAGACCTGCATCTCTCGGCCGTTTCCCTCGCGGAGTTCCTGAATACCAAATACGCGTTATGGCTAGACATGCGAGCCAGCGACGACGACCAAATACACGGCAGCGGACGCCAAGTTGAGAACGCTAGCGAGGGTGTGACGATCCAGATAACCAAAGAGGCGGACGGAGCCGGGCCATTGAACGTGTACTTATATATAATTACAGACGCACAACTCAACATCGAAGATGGCCGATACGTCTCAGCACTCTACTGATTTAATAAAAAAATCATCTAACGATTTATTAATTAATTTTAAGAAAATTAGCAATCAATAACAATTCACGATTGGAGATGCCCACTCTGCCATAATATGTGGGCAGACAGGATGCAGAAAAACGGTTTTCATCCTAGACTTGCTCGAGGGCTCCTACCGCGATGCCTTTCGTCATATTGTGATCCTGTGTCCCACTGTGCGGCACAACGATACTTATCAGCGGCGCCCGTGGATATGGACCGACCCAGAGGTATACGTTATTGACCCCGGTGATAGGCTTCACGATTGGTTGCGTGGTTATGATCGCCCCATAACTGTTAGAACTTTTTGGGTAGAACGCTTTCTCGAACGACGAACGCGGGCGCTCTAAATAATTACCATCACATACTACTTTTGTCTCACCTTTCATACATTTTGGTCCGTGCCTCTTCATATTACTCGCTTTCGTGAATTTCTGCTTGCAATTATCGCAGGCGTAAATTTTAGATAGGTTTTTAAGGTTTTTAATTAGAAATGCGTGATTATTAAACAGTCCTATTGTCATTGGTTTATTACCTATTGCCTTATAGTGCGCTGGTATCTTTTTCAACCACCATACGTTACATTCGGTGGGTTGATATACTTCTATACCGATTTTAAAAAACTCTTCAACCTTTTTCAGATCTGAAAAAGGAATAAAAACTATTGTACTTACATGAATGATTTCGACTTTTTTCAAAAGTCAATTACCAATATAATTGGGACTCCCTCTTTTCAAAATTATTTTCTCCAAAAATTCATAAATTTGCTGTCGGGAGACCCAATTTTCCTCGTTAACAAATTTTTTGATTTTCGGGGGTGGTGGGGGTATTATAGAGGGTTATAAATGATATCACGGTAGGTGGTATCATTTTCACTCCCTTACTACTACTCTTTTTGATACTCGCTACTTCTGATTTCAATTGGGTTTTTGACAATTTTAATTGGGTATTTACGCAAATACGCAGCTTATCTGGAGCTCTGATAATAGGCTTTATAATTATTTTAGCAAAATACTTCAGGTTTATTAACAAATGCAATGCAACGTTGACTTTATTCGATTATTTTAAATAATTTCTCCTAAAAACAATAAAAGTCGAGGAAACAATTGCTTTTATGAACGACAAACTAATGACCCTCGTATATGCAGATATTAAAATATATTTCTAGATAAAATACGACCGTTTAATGATTATGGGTCCAGCTTGTGACAAATTTAACAAGCCCCAATTGTGCATGGTCAGCTGCACAGTAATATTCATTTCGGGTCAGGCTACAACTATGCATTGTTTGGCATTGTAGTTCGTAGTTATCGATTATTTCGTTTGAATAACCATAGTAAAATTATCAACTGGGTACACAAATAATAATGATTAATAATAATAATAACTAAATAATGATTAATAATAATAATAATTAATAATATGTATAGACTATTAATAATAATAATGAATAATAATAATGAATAATAATAATAATAATACAAAGTAATAATAATACAATAATGCAATAAGTATAATCGGTGTTTAGCTGCACCTGTTAAACGATATGTTAATAGGTGGTAATCACTCCAATTCCGCGCGGCCCGATCGGCGCAGGTGCGCGTTTAGACAATTTACCAAAACACGTATGTTTGTGGTTGATTATTGTATTAAAATGATTAAAATTCATAAAATGATCATAACACATAATAATTCAGTCAATTCAATGAAAATGCATGTCATAAAGATCCGCTAACGGACGTACAAGCAACATCGAACAGCCTTTGCAGCCTTTGTAGCCTTTTCCAGTCTTTGTGGTGTTTAGGGTGAAGTTACCGCGATAAGCCACGCCCCTTGACAACAACAAGTGCAACAGTAATTTTGGAAGGTAATATCCGCCATAATTCTATGTGACTTGATGCTTGCGTGCTGATGACATTACAACTTATATTCATGTTATTGTTTTCGTCATTTGTCTTTCTTACATTTGAAATCTGCTTGTTTTAATTGTATTTGTCTTTCTTACATGTCCATTCTGCTGATTGCTTTGTTCATTCGTCTTATTTACATTACAATTATTGATACGTCCTTATTCGTGTGTCTGTTTTATTGCACTAAGCATTTGCAATAGAAAGTAAGAACAAAGCACTTAGCACTTTGAATAAGGCCGAAAGCAGTAAGGACAAATGAATGAAACATCAAGCCAAATGCGCATGCAATAAAGACAAATATATATTACAACCAAGATGATTTCAAATGTCATAAATACAAATGACGAATAGAATAACATGGATACAAGTTGTAATTCCATCAGCAGGCAGGCACCATGCCACATAGAATTGTCATAAATACAAACTGTGAATGCAATAACACGCATAGAATGTGTAATGTCATCAGCCAGCAAGCATCAAGCTACATATAATTGTAATAAGACGGATATAACTTAAAATGTCATCAGCCAGCATGCATCAAGCCACATATAATTGTAATAAGACGGATAGAACTTAAAATGTCATCAGCCAGCAAGCATCAAGCCAAATATAATTATGGCGGATATGACCTTCCATAGCTTTGAACTTAGAATATTTTAATGCCGCCGACATCTCGCAGTCGGTTACGGTTACACGCGCACGTGGATGTGACACGCGATCGGACAAAACCGGGCTTAACGTAACTACGCTGGCTGTTCAAAGTTATAGCATGCGCGGACCAGTCAGTTTTATATACTCGTGGTCAATTATATTTCACATTTATCAGAATATGTGCCAGTAATTATAAACATCGCTACGAATACACGCGGGCCTACGTAACATAGTACATGTATTTATTCACAGTCTGCAATACGTTCATCTGAAAATGAATACACAAATTAATTAATGCCGACTAGTCTAAGCCCTGATGAGGCCGATCTGCGGCTTCGCAAACACCTTTATACCCCTAATATCCGCCATCGTTCCATGAGTATGTACGTTGGGGGGGGGGGGGTATATTATTATACCGGGGTTTGCAGTCTGTGAACAAAGATTCCCCACTATGGGCCGGTACATTAACACCAGAAGATTCAAGAAGTAACACTATTCATTGTATTAACATTACCGATTACCTGATTGAAATGACGGATCATTTGACTAGAATTACGTGATTCATATGATATGGCGCAAGAGTGAGTATCATTATATTTCTTTTGTACAGAAATGGCACTTTCAACAGGTAATTATGGAACGCCTTGACTGCCTTAACTGAACTAATATTGTTATATTATGTGGATTCGTCTTTGTTTTATATGGATTCATCTTCATCGTATGTGGAAGCGTATTTATCTTATGTGTATTCATCTTTATCTTATGTGGATTTGTATTTATCTTATGTAAATTTGTCTTTATATTATGTGGATTCGTATTTGTCTTATGTCGATTCATCTTTATCTTATGTCAATTCATATTTATATTATGTGGATTAGTAGTATATAGGGAGTCAAAATGATACCACCTACTGTGATATCATTTACAACCCTCTATAATACCCCCACCACCCCCGAAAAACCATAAATTGGTTAACGAGGAAATTGTCTCCCGACAGCAAATTCATAAATTTGCAACCCCCTATAATACCCCCACGACCCCCGAAAAATGGTTAACGAGGAAATTGCCTCCCGACAGCAAATTTATGAATTTTTGAGAAAATAATTTTGAAAAGAGGGAGTCAAAATTATATTGGAAATTGAACAGAAAAAAACAACTACCAATATTATTAGAGAAGATGGATAATACAATACAATTGGAATTGAAAGTTTTTAATGCCTGTGTTGAAGAAGTTTACGAAGAATACGGGGGTTATAGTCCTATATATAAATTCTATAAAATGAGAACACTAGGCGACATCGAATACATGAAATACCAGCGTAATTTATTACGCTCCGATATAAAAACGTTGCATTTACAATATTATACCGGCAATTATGTCAACTATACAAGAGGCAAATACAAACATTAAGACGGATAATGCGTATCGGATATGAAACTAAGGTGTATTATATAAAATTGTTAAAACCCAACGATTCGTTTACGAATATACATTTCTATGATATCGCTTATAAAGATATTGAAAAAATTATTATTCAACAGAACTAATTTATGTTGCAATCACACCAAGCAGACGACAATGTTCCAATTACACGTGTTATGAACATGCAAATTAGGTGTCCCACCTTACACGTATATTAAGTGTCCATTTTATAGAGAGATTTACACGATTACGTCTTCCGGGATGGAAAATAAACACACTGTAATATATAATACACACACGGATATTTATAGCCTTATCGATGTAAACGGGCTATCAATTTACACAGGTGGTGTGTACACAGTTTATAAACACTTAGTGAGGGTTATATAGTTCACGAATTTCCGGGATGGTTCGTTATTTAATTAATTAATTTTAATAAAATTATTTATAATTTAAAGCGGAACACCCCCTATTATATTAATTAATTAATTTTAATAAAATTATTTATAATATTTTCACCAACAAAGTTAGGTTTATATACGAGAAATAAACACACTTCATTGTCGGGACGCCGGCACTAATATCTCAACAGTGAGATAGGTTTCGCCACATGTACTTCACTCTGGCCGCTCTACACATTATAGCGGATGGAGGTAATGAAGAGGAGGGGTCCGCGGTATCGGTCCAATGATGGGGTGGAGGAGATGTGAGCGTGACACATCCCACTAAGCCAACAAAAAACGAGAAGAGAAGAGATTTAAAGCCAAGGCTTAGTGGGATGGGCCCAGAAGGGTTTTGCTGGCGCGGGTTCGAGCCTCGGTGGGACCTAAACTTTTTTTTTTTTTCAATTGTTTATTTATTATTAATAAATTGTTTACTGCACCAATATAATTAATAATTAATAATTTTGAAAAAATTAGGAAAATTAATTATTTTTTAAAAATTATTTTATAAAATATCACAATGGTGCTGTAACATTTCATCCGACTTTATTTCCAAGTTTTACCCTAAATTTATCCCAATCAGTACACTCAATTTTGGGCATGGTGGCGCGCGCCTTGATTCTTAAATTATTTTTTAATTCTTCATATCTCCCCATTACTTCCACCACGGATTCAAACTCTAAATTTGATATTTTCTTATCGGCCAACGCTTTGGACACCATAACGTCGATGCTATTTTTCTTAGACCTAGCGAGAACGGATATTCTATCATGTTTTCTACTTTTTTTCTCGAGTTTTCCACCCGCCGCCCTAATTACCATACAAAGTATTCCAGATAAAACGGTAATTCCACTCAAAACCCCTGCAAGTGGAACCGTTACAATTGTAGATAGCGTTGCAGCAGTCCCCGCACCACTCATTACAGATAAACTTGCCAGAACCGTACTATTACTCAACAAAACTAGAAACGTCCCTGTTTTATAGCCGGTGTAGCTCTGTCTATGTATGTACCACATGTTCAAAGTACATGTATTTTAAACCGTGGCGATGTTCAGAATACCATCGTGTAGAGTTTAGCCGATACACACGGTCTACATAGCGGCCAGTGACCGGAACGTTGATTTCACTGTTTTCGATATGCCACGGCTTTCCGAAAACGAGCGAAATCAGGCAATTGGGATGCTTGCGGGTGGGATGGCCGCCAGGGCGGTCGCGCCTCGGTTTGGTTGCTGTCGGAAGACGATTGATCGTCTTGCAGCCCGGTACCAGCAGACTGGGGCTGTTCACGACCGGCAGCGACCTGGTAGGCCTCGTGTAACGACGGCTAGAGCCGATCGTTACATTACGTTGACGCACTTACGTCAACGTCGATTGGCAGCCACAGTCACTGCTAGGCGATACGGTGTCTCAGGGCAGACCATTCGCAACCGGTTACGTCGTAACGCCCAACCAATCCGGGCACGCCGCCCGTACACTGGTCAGATAATGACCCAACGTCACCGTGCTGCCAGACTGTTATGGGCGCGACGTCATCTGAACTGGAGAAGGGCTGACTGGAACCGAGTTTTGTTCACCGATGAATCTCGGTTCACAGTTAGTCATGCTGACGGAAGATTACGGGTATACAGGCGTAAAAATGAAAGATTCACCGATTGTTGCATTGTTGAGAAGAACAGGTTTGGGGGAGGGAGCGTAATGGTCTGGGGTGGGATCATGGGAAACCGGAAGACAGATTTGGTTGTTGTACAGGGCAACATCAATGCACAACGTTATGTTGCAGATGTGCTAAATGCACATGCCTTACCATTATCCGTCAGCATGGTCCTGGTGTGACATTGATGCACGACAATGCCCGCCCTCACGTAGCCAGGGTCACCACTCAATACTTACAGCAAAACAACGTCGACGTCATGCCATGGCCCGCGGTCTCCCCGGATCTCAATCCCATTGAGCACATATGGGAATGAGTCTGGGCCGCAAAGCACGAGCTAACCATCAGATTGACAATGTTCGCGATCTTACACGGGCGTTACAACGGGAATGGAGGAATTTTCCCAACGCACTGGTATTGCGTTACGTCACGTCGATGTGGCGTAGGATCATTGCATGCATTCATGCAAATGGTGGCCACACTCGGTACTAACGAGATTTACTGAATTTGCCACATTACTTATTGAAATTCCATCTCTAAACATTAAGTAACACATTTCTGAGTTTTTGTGATTTTTGATTTTGACCCCTACCGCCCTTGGCCGGTTATCTCTCGAATATTTAACAAGATATCCAAATGCAATTTATTGGCTTTGATACAGAAATGAATGAACTTGTTTTTCCATTTTGATTTTTAAAAGTAACCCTTTTGGTTTTTGATGAATCTTTCCTTAAACATGGAGGGACGTTTCTAGTTTTGCTCAGTATAGATGCTTCAGCTATGTTCGCCGCGCGCTTATATTTGTTAGCGTGTCTTTTTCTATTTGCACATTCTCTAACTAAAATATCCTGCACAGCAACGATATTATTCAACCTAAAATCTGAACTTCTTTCGTTAATTGGGTATAGTGTTGGTGGAGTGGTATTGAGAGTTGGATACAGTGTTGGTGGAGTGGTATTGAGAGTTGGATACAGTGTTGGTGGAGTGGTATTGAGAGTTGGATATAGTGATTCGTTCATGATTTAAATTTTACAAATTTATTTCAATATATTAGTATTTTACAAATTAAGTTCAATTAACAATGAGACAATAGTGGAAGAACTCTCTGGGTCACCGATTTTCGTAACAAAGTTAATAACACTACCTTGGGAAAGTCTAATTCGATCATAACCGGAGAACTCAACCACCGTCGAACTATCTCCAGAGATTTTAGTGACTCCAACCCCCCGTTCTTCCCCATCTACTACAATATTTATCGCGACCGCGCCCACAGGTTTACCACTACCATTAACCGAGCAGACCGCCATTGGGACAACTTCACCTGCAGTTGTCATAGCGTATCCCCCACATTTATTACTCGCTTTGGCACCGAACGAATATTCATAGTGCCCCTCAACCAATGGGCCCCGCTTCTCAGCCCAAACTGTTATGACACGTTTTGGCGTTTTCATTGTTCGCAATATTCCGGTAAGCACCTCGAGAGAGATATGGGTCTCAGTACGAATCTTATAAGAGGCCTCCTCAAGAGCTTTGGTCGCGGCTATACGATCATGTTTCAGTTCCTCGGAAACTTCGGTTATTTTTCCATCTAGTTCGGTAAGTGCCGCTTCTCTACTGAGAGAGTCCTCTAAGCGCAACGTATCATAAGCCTCCGTAATGGTCGCCTGGTGGCCTTCTAGGGCTTTTTCAACACCCGACCGGGCATCTTTTTGAAATTCAGTTATTTTTCCGTCTAGTTCGGCAACCGCCGCTTCTCTGATGAGAGAGTCCTCTGAGCGCAACACCTCATAAGCCTTCGTAAGGTCCGCCTGCTGGTCTTCTCGGACTTTATCAATACCCGTTCGGATCCCCTCAACCCCCAACCGAGCCTCCTTTCGAAATTTGGTTATTTTTTCGTCTAGTTCAGTAAGTGCCGCTTCTCTGTTGAGAGAGTCCTCTGAGCACAACGCCCCATAAGCCTCCGCAATGGCCTCCTTGTGGTCTTCTCGGGCCCCCTCAACCCCCGACCTGGTCTCTTTCAGAAATTCGGCTATTTTTCCGTCTAGTTCAGGAAGTGTCGTTTCTTTGCTGTGAGAGTTCTCTAAGCGCAACGCATCATAAGCCTCCGCAATGGCCTCCGCAAGGTTCGACTGGTGGTCTTCTCGGACTTTATCAATACCCGACCGGGTCTCTTTTCGAAATTTGGTTATTTTTTTATCTAGTTCAGTAAGTGCCCCTTCTCTGATGAGAGAGTCCTCTGAGCGCAACACATCATAAGCCTTCGTAAGGTCCGCCTGGTGGTCTTCTCGGGCTTTCTCAATACCCGACGTGGCCTCTTTTTGAAATTTGGTTATTTTTTTACCTAGTTCGGTAAATGCCGCATCTCTAATGAGAGAGTCCTCTAAGCGCAACGTAAGGGCCGCCTGGCGGTCTGCTCGGACTTTATCAATATCCGACCTGCTCTCTTTTCGAAATTTGGTTATTTTTTTACCTAGTTCATTTAGTTCCGTTTCTCTGATGAGAGAGTCCTCTGAGCGCAACACATCATAAGCCTCCGTAATGTCCGCCTGGCGGTCTTCTCGGACTCCCTCAATACCCAACCGGGTCTCCTTTCGAAAATCGATCATTTTCGTCTAATTCAGTAAGTGTCGCTTCTCTACTGAGAGAGTCCTCTAAGCGCAACGCATCATAAGCCTCCGTAAGGTCTGCCTGCTGGTCTTCTCGGACTTTATCAATACCCAACCGGGCCTCTTTTCGAAATTTGGTTATTTTTTTATCTAGTTCGTTTAGTTCCGTATGCGTTTCTTCACGACTTTGTGTATTCACAGCCAGGGCATATTCTCTAAGTTGTGATAGTAGACTCTTGTGAATCTCGTCCGTGGCCACCGATATAGTTCTATTGATCAAGGCCTTTGTTTTTTGGGTAGTTAAAAAGTCGCCCTCTGTCGGGATGAATCCCCCTTCTGCCGGTTCCAAATTCTTTGAATTTGTCACCCAATCGGAAGAACTACCTGGTCCGTATATACTCATTTTCAATAATGTTGATAATATATAAATTACGAACATGCGTTTAATTCTAAATAATTTTCTTAATTTTTTGTAAAATTATTAATTAATTTGAAATTTCTAATTTCTAACGACCGAAATCGGGTAATCGTTCTTCAACTCTCTCCCTTTATCATCAAGAATAGAAATCTTCAACTCGTGGATGTGTCCCGATTCCAAAACTTTCATCTCGGGGTGTGGGAAGTCTAAGGTCACAGTCTCGCCATCGAAACAGTCGCTGGCGGGCACAGTTTTCAGTAATGTGCTGGGGGATCCGTCTACCGTGTTGTACGATGTGTTCACCCGATCAAGGTGCGCCCCGAGAGTTTTTCGTGGAAGGTGGAAGTTTACTGGTGTATCGCCGCTGTGATAACCCGCGGGGAAGACAAAGGTCCCCGGGACCAGTCGCCCTTCATCCTCATTGTAATGGTGGTCATATTTAAATCCTAACATTGAGGCCAACCCCGGAGTGATCTCTATTTTTTTATCAACGGACAATGTCGACAACGGACAATGTGGCTTTTGAGATTCCGAGAGTGACACTACTAGGTATATCCCTTGCGATGAAAGCTTTGACATCTCTGACACCCCAAAGGCCAGGACGTAATGCGACAGCTGATTCCCCAAAAGCTACGGGCATGATAGCCTCTACCCGTTCTATTCCTTTGATATCCTTGTACATTTCAATGTTTTTCCACCCAACCGTGAAGGTGATTGATCTAAGGCCTACCCGGCGTTTTCCGCAGCAGTTGTCTATTAATTTTTGAAGTTCACAACTCTCTTTTTGAACATTAGTGATAGTAGCAAACATAATAATATATTTCAATGGATACCAAAGCATTTAGCTTTAACTCTAATGTAAAGTACGCGGTCGGAGGTAAATACACACAAAAAGACGTTGTTAACCGCCTTGTACACCCAACCGTAACGGTTAGACCGGACAGTGGCTTTGCCACCAATTTTCCTAACATCTTTGAACAATATAGGCTGCCCAAGATTACTACGATGGAGGCGGTAAACGGGTGGAAAGCAACACCGATGCAGTTTTGGCAGAACCAAATAAATTTCGCTGTATGGTGCGCAACAGCCGGGTGTGGAGTTTCATATAAAGACCTTCTGACATCCAAGAATGTCATGCTCCGAAGTGTCTACAACTTTCATGCGTATTATACTATTAGGAGGATTCTCAAAGAACTAGGTATTTCACTACCTCAAGACGACGCCTGGGATCCCATTTCCAACGCATACGACCGTATGGCCTTTGAAAGTCTGTGTAACGAATTTAACGTTTCAAAAGACGCGGACTGGAGACAGAAAGCATTTCCTGGCCTCGGCGACGTTCTCATTCGGGGCCGGTCCGGGAATTGGACGCAGACTGATTTTAGACACGATCACTCCGTCGACCACATCGTCAGTCGGAATGCCGGGAATTTTACCCCGCGATGATGACATTCGGGCCGGAAGTGTCTGGAGGTCGGCACTGTGGCGTGTTTTCTTGTAAAATGTTACCTCCGAAACTGGCTCACGTCGATTACATACAGCAGGCTGCTGAGGTTCAGGACGCGTGGGGTACATTTATGTTAGATACGGGTCTAGGGTTCACGCAGGCCGGGGTTACTCGCGTCAACGACTCCATTCGCACATACGTCTGGGCCATCCTCGGCGCACAGAAGCAAACTCGCAGTTCTATACTGGGCACGGGAACAGCGTTTGATGCACAAATACAATTCTTGGCACTTGTAGAGGACGCCATCTCAGCTAGGGTGGACCTGGAGAAGGCGATCCAGAATTATCAAGACGTTTTGCAGAATGCCAGCACCCCAGTAGACTATGTATTTGGAATAGGTCTTTATATGGCGCCGAGCAATATGATACTACGAGACGACCCGGTTGATGGTTACAATAATCAGATCGTAATCGCCACCGCCAATCAAAAAATCGGCCACAACGGTAACGTGAACACGGATATCATCAAGCGCACCCCCAACATGATCGGGTTCAACAGTGTTGACGCTGTAAGTGGAACCGATTTCATAAAACACAAAATGGATACACCTCCCTCAACACAATCGAACCCAGTACCCCCAATTCGTAAATTGGATGCACCATCGAGTTCCATCAACAGACCAATCGCGCTTGGAGAAACACCAATCATCAACACCAATCGTAGATTGGGTGAAATTGGAAGCACAACACACGAGGAGGAGAAATTAGGGCTCGTCATCGCCCTCGTGGCGATCGGATTATTTACGCTTTGGTTGTAGGAACTCTCTGGCGAAGAATAGTAGGAGACCGGCGATTGCCACGATTAAAGCCCAGGTATTTTTGGCTAGCCATCCGGCCGTTTTTGATAATATAGATAGCAAGTAAGAAACGATACTTCCGATCAGTCCAGGTAGTGCGGCAGCCGCCTTTTCGGCTAATTTAGCCAGGAGACTGGCGAGGGCTTTTAGTTGTTTTTTACCCACTCCTTGGCTCCACCGGATGGAGCGGGTGCTGGTGCTGGAGCGGGTGGTGGCGCCGCACCACCAGTGAAAGCTAGAACTATGGTCGATATAGTCATGCCGATAGCAACGAGGATGCTTGCTATCGTGACGCCCTGCTCTCTGAACAGAGTGCGAAGACGCTCACCGAGTGTCGTCTCCTCGTGCAGGACCCTCGAGATTGATTCGCGGATCCGACTTATTTGTATGCGGAGAGCCTCACGGTTAACCGAGGCGGCCTCCAAGCGAGCTTCTCTTTCGTCCCGCAAAGACCGCAGTCGTTCGGCGATCCGCTCGGTAGATTCTCTATCGTCGACGGCTTCCTCCAGTTTTCTTTCTTCTAGCGCGATATGTTCATCCAGCGCCGTGAGTTTGGAGAGGTTAAGGACCAGTTCGCCCCGGACCGTTTGTAGAGCCTTATCGAGTCCACTGAGTTCGCGAAGAGGTAACGGTGGGTCATCGTTGAGTATTTCCCCCAATTGCGATTGGACGCTGAACGTGGTCTCCATCGTGTTAATAACGTCGGTGGCTATTTGAGGGACCTCGCTGAGCTCGACCGTTTCTATCGCGGTGGCCGTCTTCGCCATTGTTTTATCGGTGTCCTGTAGGGCCTCTACAGCGCGGGTCGGCATAATTGTTTTACCACGCGTCCAATCTGGAAATGCTAGTTCGTTTCTTATGATTTCACAACCGCCCCGGTTTCCTGCAATGGTGTTTAGCGATAGGGGTTTACCGGTATTCATGTTGATGATCGGGATATTTGATGATTTTAGTCGCAATCTACCGTTCAGATCCAATTCGAATTTCGAGTAGTCGCGACCGACAGACGGGACCAGACCTTTTTCTATCAAACTGTTGTAGTAGTTGTTTACAGCTCCCTCGAGTAATTCTGGTAATGAGGTGATGTCGATCGATGACAGCGACGTCTACCATTGCTACCAGGACCTGTGGAAGACGGCACAAGAGTGCGAAAACGCTGTCTATCAGGGTATTGACACCAGCCGAAATAGGAACGTAACCAAACTTAGAATCGGGGCTGGTAACAAGGTAGATGGCAACGCGAGCGACAACGCGGTCGCGGGCGCTTACGGCAACCGCTTCTACATCACGCTCGACTTTGAGTTGCTGGAGAGCCACAGGCCCTACTATCAGAGTGCTTTGGCTAACCGCCTCGAATACGAACTAACGTTCAACGACTACGGCCGAGTTCTCATATCCACCGACGTGTTATCAACGTATACGATCGATAATGTTTCGCTGGAGTACGACATGGTCACGATGCCCGAACTCGCGCGATTGATCAGAACACAATACTCCGGGCGCGTTGCCATACTTTACGACCGAGTTCTTCGCCATCGCAAGATGACGAAAGACAAAAGCGACACATTGTGGAATATTAATGTCAACGTACCCGCCCGCTCGATGAAAGGTATACTGATGCTGTTCGAGGAGGCTCGGTTATCGCTCGGTGCTAGAAAAACCGACAGATTCTATAACCCCAAAATCTCGAAGGTAGAGGTGACGATCGAGGGAGTCCCCAATCAACTCTACAGCGCGGGTCTTCGCGCGCACCAGCAGTGGGATGAAGTAAGAAAGCAGTTTGCTGCCGGCTCTAAGCGCTCTCCGGAGGTTGCCGCAGTTGCCAAAGACCTGCATCTCTCGTCCGTCTCCCTCGCGGAGTTCCTGACTACCAAATACGCCTTATGGCTAGACATGCGAGCCAGCGACGACGACCAAATGCACGGTAGCGGACGTCAAGTTGAGAACGCTAGCGAGGGTGTGACGATCCAGATAACCAAAGAGGCTGATGGAAATGGCGCATTGAACGTGTACTTATATATAATTACAGACGCACAACTGAACATCGAAGATGGCCGATACGTATCAGCGATCTACTGATTTAATAAAAAAATCATCTAACGATTTATTTAATAATTCTAAAGAATTAATTAAATATCAATACCAATTCACGATTGGAGATGCCCACTCTGCCATATATGTGGGCAGACAGGATGTGGAAAAACGGTTTTCATCCTCGACTTACTCGAGGGATCCTACCGCGATGCCTTTCGTCACATTGTGATCCTATGTCCCACTGTGCGGCACAACGATACTTATCAGCGGCGCCCGTGGATATGGACCGACCCTGAGGTATACGTTATTGACCCCGGCGATAGGCTTCACGATTGGTTGCGTGGTTTATACCAAATATTTCAGGGCGAGCCCACCCTATACGTGATTGACGATTGCTCAGCCAAGGCGGCGATGACCAAAAAGAAGGACATGCTCTCCGAGCTCGCATTTTCTGGCCGCCATGCGAGGAAAAGCGTATGGATCTCCACTCAAAAATACAACGCCGTCCTCAAGGATCTGCGCGAGCAAACGAAATGGGTCGCCCTCTTTCACTGCAAGGACCGAGACTCATTCGATGACTGTCTTAGAGAAAAGGACGTTATCCCAACGCGCGAGGAGCGCCTGGAGGTTCGACAGATGCTTTCGGAAACTAAGCACGCCAAGCTTTTGCTAAAGACTGATCAACCAACTGCTTACGAAGTTATCAATTAATAATAATTTTTTTAAGAAATTAGTAACTGCTGAGTAAATGCTTAGCAATTGCTGAAGAAATGCTTAGCAAAATGTTGAACAAATGCTGAACAATGGTTAACAATGTTAACAATTTGGTGTTCCGCTGCGAGCTTTGTTGCGAGCATAACGGTGATCATAAGTATCGGGTGGTGCGCTTTTATAATTTTGAAAAAATTAAGAAATCAATATGTTAAAGTGATGAGACTTGTTAGAATAGTTAAATTAATTTTAAGAAAAATGAACTACGACGAACTTGTCGATCAGCTAATGGAAGAAACCTCAACTCCGACTGCCGAGAATAATGATCCGACAGAGCAATCTGGATCAACTCCACCAGCAGTTGGTATTGGGTTGAGTGAAAATGCGGCGCGACGAGAGCGGCTAGCTGCGCTGGTTGCTGGTGGACAATCGGAGCATTATCTCGGTAGGCGTATCTCAGTTTTTCAGGTGGATAAGATGTCAGATGCGGAGATTGATAAAATGTATGCGCGATACGAATCCAAATTGGGAGCAGAGATGACAAAAACTCTTGGATCGGCGGCTATTCATTTGTACGCTACCGCCGTTAGTATACATCTCCCTATACCAAACACCGAGGGGTTAATTCACGATCTAGAGACTGACCTTTTTATAGGACACACTCTCAGAACAGCCTGCTGCTCAATTTATCACAAGTTTGGAATGTACTTAGCTCCGCTGACAACCTCGTTGACTACGGGTAAACACTGTCAATTTGGACATATATGCCCACGAACTATAAGCTCTGAAAATGATGACACAAGACGACACACCTGCGAGAGTGACGGAGTTGAACCCGATTGCTCCAATACAATCGAACCCGAGTGTTACACCGCCACTGGGTGACATACCGCATATAAAAAATCCCGAAAGACAGGCAGCTGGGCGGGCGGCGGCTGCCGCCCGAAAAGTTAAACAAGATAAAATACTCGCCGAGCTTCGAGAGGCTAAACTCCAATCATCAACAATGTTGAATTTGGGATTGCAGCCAATTAGTGAATTGATGGGGACGGAGACAGCAAAACATCTGAAGACAGAGTTGAGTACAACAAAACCCCCAATTCACGAATTGGAAGCACACCCAAATTCTTTGAATTTGTCACCCAATACCAACTGCTGTTGGAGTTGGGCAAATCCGATTGAACCCAAATTCGTGAATTGGAGTTGGTTTGTTGGTGGTGGTCTGGCAGCTGTTGGTGCCCTGAGTGTGTGGAAATACCCCCTATTATCGAAAAAACAACCAGCCAGTGTTCAGAAGAAAGTTACGAAACACCAATCGCAATTGGATGCGCCCCATTTAAACATTGATCGCGATCCCTTTTATATGCAATAATTATAACAATGGCTGAACAAGATGGTAAAATGATAGTGAATGCGCTTTATCACGCCGTGGTGATATCGGGTTTCAGTATCGGGTATGCTCGACTATCAAAGATGGCTCTAGGAGGGTCCACTCCCAAATTGGACTTTACTGTGAGAGACGCAGGGCTCGCGACCTTAGATGTAGCGGCCTCAGTTTGGACCCGAGATTATCTAATTAAAGTTGGAATTCTACCTGCTAATATATGGAAATAAATGGCTTCGATCGGAATAATGATAGGTGGCGCACTTGTAAACGCATTGGCGTTCAGCGGTAGCAACTTTATATTCTCGAAAAAAGGAAAATCGGACGTGGATGAGGAGCGCAAGCGTCACGATTTAGCTGTAGAACAACACAATAGCGCAAAGGAAGCGTGGTCGAAAAAACGAACCGCCCATCTGGACTGGGTCAACGAAGAGCTGCGCCGTGAGAATCACGCCGCGCAAACTTTCCAGAACGTTGAAGAAGCCAACCGCGAGTACGCGCTGGCATATTCGCAGAAAAGTCTCGATCCAATGGATCCCGAGCCCCAACTTTCAGATTTCTATGTACCGTCAGAGGCCCAAAAGGACCGCGAGATCGCGTTCATCGTCGTGGGAATGGGAGTGGTGGGTCACGTCGGCTACTATATAAAATAATTAATTAATCAAAAAAACATTTTTTTTTATAAATATATATATATAGAACGATGTTAGTTGACGAACTTTATTACGCTATGATCGATGTAGGCTACACTGCCCAAAAACATCGTTTACCTGGTGCAAAGTGTATGATTCGTCTGGCCCGAGATTCTCTCGAGACGTGGCGCGAGGACGAAAAAGCGGCCACCCTTTTCGCAAAGCGGATGTTAGATTCCCCCACAAATCCTGGGGGATTTGATGAATTAGATTCCCCAGAATTCCCTCTCCTATTCCAACCCAATCGCGATTGGGGCTGCAGCGAAACTTCCAACAAAGGTTTATTATTAGCGACGCAGTTACCGGACGAACTGGCGAGGGCATGTTGGAGATTGTCCGATATATTAGAATACTTCGCATACGATGAACACGCGCAAACTTGATACCAAACTAACGCGCAAGCTGTCGAATACATACTATAGCCCACGCGGCTACTGGAAGGGACTCGCGGCCATCAAGAACCTCGCAGCGGCGACCAAGGTTTCAGAAAACGCTGTCAATGAATGGCTCAAGAAGCAGGCCATCTGGCAGATCTATTTACCCGCGCCTCACAATATTCCGCGCCAGAAATTCGACGTGCCGGTACCGAACCAAGTTCACCAAGCGGATCTCCTGTTTCTCCCTCACGATCGCGTCGGTCGCAAAACGTACAAGTACGCACTGACAATCGTTGACGTAGCGAGTCGTTATAATGGGGCTGAGCCGTTGGCCACTAAAGAGTCTAAGGAAGTGGCCGAGGCTCTTTCCCGAATATATAAGAGGAGTCCTCTCAAATGGCCGAATCTTCTCCAGGTCGATCCTGGCCGCGAGTTCTTGGGCGCGGTCTCTCATCTATTGTCTAAGCACAAAGTTTCTATCAGACGCGGCCGCGTCAACATCCACCGGGACCAGGGGATCGTGGAGCGGTTCAATCGAACCCTGGCTGAGAGGCTGTTCGGACACCAATATGCCAAAGAACTTGTAGACCCTCATTCGTGATCGACCGAGTGGGTGGCCAGACTGCCCGCCGTGGTCTCCGCACTGAATGGAGAGGTGACCAGATTGATAGGTAAGAAGCCTGTAGATGCCATCAAGTCTAAAAAGGTGACTAGCAAGCCCTCTGCCGTCTCGCGCGGGCGACCAGTTGGTTTAGAGGAGCAGCAATCGGCGATTGCGCTTCCATCGGATGTTGACGTCAGGTACCTCTATCAACCGGGAGAGCTCGAAGGTGGCAGCCGCCGCGCGACTGATCCCGTGTGGTCTCTGAATGTATATCATCTGGATCGCTCTATTACCAAACCCGATGAGCCCGTGCTCTATTATTTGGCTGATGGTCCATCTCGCGGTTTTGTTCGCGAAGAACTTCTTATGGTACCTTTTGACACCCAGCTACCCCCGATTAATTAAATCAAGAGAGGTTCTGTATGTATTCCGTCTGGTAACACGCGTCTTTTATCGTAGTACGCCGAGAGTCCTAATTTGTGTTGACAGTACGTTTTCATAACGCCGTCTTTCATTTTAAATCCTCTATTTTGTGCTACATCTATAATGTGTTTTCCATCTTCTGTAGTTTCACTTAGTACTCGTTTATATCTATCCCAATTTAAATTGTTAGTTCTCTTGGACATTCCTTTCGCAGAGTTTTTATTAATTTTCATTTGTTCCAAATTATCTTTAGTTGAGTTAATTTTTTCTACGAAATAACACTTACTAGATAACGCTATCGCCCTATCTCCGCTGAATTTCATTTTGAAAAGTCCTGGCTCTCTTTCGCTCCATTTATCCCAAGCCAACCATTTATTTTTTTCTTTTTCAAACTCGTCTAGTAAGTTAGGTCTAATCAATTCCTCTATCGTCTTTCCACTAACTCCTATATACATACTATCCGTGTCCATCTGTATTAATTCAAAGTCTTCTCTTTTTAAGTATTTGTCTAGAAATTCGTAGTAAAATTCCAACATTCTCAATTTAGCTAGTTGATAAACAGCTATTCCACAGTGGAAGGGGCTCTTTACTGCACACCGGGGTTTTCGGGAAGATATTTCGTACGCATCTCCTATCTCTTCCAAATCATCAAAGAATGCAGATCTTAACGCTTTGTCAACACAGGTTTCGTCTTGTGTATATGTCGTATTTAAATGTCTCTCTTTTGCCTCTATCATTTTTCCACAACACGAATTGCCTAATAATTTCATTATATCCGCTACTGGTTTCTTATTTGGTTCTACATCGCCTGTTCGTCTTGCAGCTGTAACTTCTTTTGCGAACCATTCGAAGGGTTTACCACTAATATAATCTATAACACGATGAACTCCCGTTATTTCTAGGCCGTGTTTTAAATACCATTTCAACAGTGGCGCGTACAGCAATACTTTAGTGGCCGACATAGATCCCACCAATTTTCTTCCATTTCCTCTAGTTCTTCCAGTATCTTCCAAATATTTTATCATGTGTTCTGGAACCTCATCAACATCTGCTTCTCTGTTTATAAAAAGTGGAGACATTTCAGAAAACTTATCTTTTAAGTTGTGTGGAACTTCTATATCCACCTCCGCAAACCCAAACCAGTCTCCAGATAAAACTCTTTTACAAAACTTTTTAATAAATTTAGGATTATGTGGGGTATCTATATGATGTATTGTTTCTTTTCCACACGGCATATCTTTATTTAACGTAGATAAATATAACGCGTTTGCATCATACCCCAAAATAGCCTTGCAAGGTTTGTTAATTTCATTTGATCCAAATGATCTAAGATTTGAAACACCGGCTTCTGCATAGCGTGTAAATACGATTGATGGACCCCCGACTAGAGCGTCTTTCATCATTTCGTATGTTTCTTCTTTTGGTGCATATAGAGCCCCCTCCGGTATAACCACCTTTATAGATTTTTGTTCTTTAATGGTTCCTCTCAATAAATATTGTATAGCCACACCCGGTAGTGTTACCGCATCTTTGAAAATATCCACACCTCTGTGTTTATAAAATTCACACATCTTTTCTACCGCTTCTAGGAACGGTGCTACATCTAAATCGTTATAATTTTTCAACCAATCTCTGAAAGTTTTCATATTCTTTTCTTCGAAAATTCTACGACATTTACTTAATTCTGTTTCATCTAGTAACATTTTCCCCGATAGTTTGGAATACCAATTCTCTATATCAGGCAGTCCTGGGTAATCAAGTTTGTCTGGAGAATCGAACCACTCGTAAGGAAAGAAAGATTTCTGTCCTTTGCAGTCGTAGGCTTTTATCCAACTATCGTAACTTACACCCGGTCCTAGGTAAAGTATTACATCAAGAAATCTAAACTCCGGAGTAAATAGAAATATTGTCGCGTTTGCCCGTTTTCCGACCATTACTTTCTTTGTTGTTGCAGATAGTTCACCCACTAAATATTTATTTATTAAGTTTATATCATACTTACTGCTGTTAAAACCTATAACCGGCACTTGCTCTATCCACTGTTCGATCTTGGTGATTTGGTTTTTATGTAAATGTTCTGTATTAAACTCATATCTCAACCATACTTCTTCTCTTATAGCTTTTCCCCTGACTTTCATATCTTCTACAAATTTTTCTATAAGTTTTGCAGGATCTTTATCACAAATATGAGTTACTGTTCCTGAGAAATTATCTCCTATACTAACGCTTACCGGAACGTGCTCAGCTTCGTACTCCAAACTATTACCTAGCGTTTTAAATTCTGAGTTGAGATACGCCTCAAAATCATATACTATCTGATATGGATAAAGAGTAGTGTCGAAACCGATCTTTATATCTTTACCCGTTCTTTAGAATTCGCATTCCCACATAACTACTAGGTTGAATTCTTTGCATCTTCTAATAAATGTATCTCTTCTCATAGTGGATGCGCGTTCTTCTTTTTTATGCTTTGCATGAATCTCACACCCGTGCCAGTAACAGCCGTGATATTGATATACGGTATTGGTTTCTGAACAGTATCCATCTACTGGAGCTCCTAAAATCCATCTTTCACCCCCGTGTCCACACTGTTCATGGTGAATGTGAATTCCCTCCTTCTTTTCCACAGAGTACATCCAATCGATCGCACCATAACTGTTAGAACCTTTTGGGTAGAACGCTTTCTCGAACAGACGAACGCGCTTCTAAATAATTACCATCACACTATTTTTGTCTCACCTTTCATACAGTTTGGTCCGTGTCTCTTCAAATTACTCGCTTTCGTGAATTTCTGTTTGCAATTATCGCAGGCGTAAATTTTAGATAGGTTTTTATGGTTTTTTTATCAGAAATGCGTGATTATTAAACAGTCCTATTGTCATTGGTTTATTACCTATTGCCTTATAGTGCGCTGGTACCTTTTTCAACCACCATACATTACATTCGGTGGGTTGATATACTTCTATACCGATTTTAAAAAACTCTTCAACCTTTTTCAGATCTGAAAAAGGAATTGGTGAAACCACATTACTACCGAAATATTGTTTACTAAGTTCTTTCGCCTTTTCTGTACATCTGTCAGGTCTTTTATCTGTCATATGCATCGCTAAACATCTGAACAGACAAAGGTCGTCATTATACTTATCTAAAGAATACATACCTTTTTTATTCTTCAACCATTCTGGAAGTTCTCCTCCTGCCGCTTCTTTGGATTGTAGTCCCAAATCTATTCCCCTACTGCCCTGTATTAGCTTTACAAAAACCTCTACCCATCTTACAAACTTCCACTTTGTATTCGGTCTGTCTATTTTATCGGACATTATTCGTGTTTGCTCCTTATCTGACAGCCATTTTTTAACTGTTTTCATTGATGATAGTGGTTCGCTACCACCGAGATTTTGTGAAATATTAGAGTTATAGGTTTTCCATTTTTTAGTTTCCTCCATATGTTCTAGCTTGTAAGAATATGAATATCTCAAATAAAAATTTGTTGTTAGATACGGAGCGAGTTTATCGGACATGCGTTCGGACTCGTTCATGTCAATGTTTTTACGAAAGGATAATGTAACTACCCGTCTTCCATTTTCTACCTTTTCCAATTTTTCATCGTGAGCCCTCAATATTTCTTCACCTTTTTCCACTATCGCGCGAACGATAGATTTTTTCTTATTATTTTGTATTGGGCGTCTAATTTGGGACAAATTATTGGTGCTTGAAGGTAATTCTTTAGAATTAATTACACTAGCCCTTAACCCCGCAATATTTTCTTTTTGAATTCTGTTACCAACTTCCTCTGCTAGTGAGAGGTCTTTAAAGGCTCCTCGTTTGTGGGCGCGGGTAAACCGCTTCATAAACGCCTTATTCTTTGTGGAGTTTATAAGATTTGTCAACCCCCTAACTCTCAACCGTTTACTATAAGTAATCCCTAGAGATTCGGCTTCTCTTCTCAAACTTTCTATTTCTGGCGTTATCATATTTTCTGTAATATACTTTTGTATAACCTATGAAATTTATCTGTTCAATTGGTCGCGAAAACATTATGTTTTTTTCACGTCCAATTGAATATAAACATGTACATATATATATATAATGGAGTGTGAGACTTGTTGTAAGACGTTTACGCGTAAAGACTATCTACGAAGGCATCTAGCGAGACGTAGAAAAATTCCTTGTGTCCCACCGCAATTTCAATGCCCCAGATGCCCTTGTAAATTCGTTAGTGCCCAAACTCTTTGTAGACATAAGCAACTACGCTGTCAGGTAGCTAAAGGTGAACGTGGTAGACTAGAACTGGTAGAATTAGTTGCTGATCTGCGAAATCAATTAGCTATATTGGAGGAGAAAAATGGGGTATTGGAATATAAACTATCACATTGAAATTAATTTTGTAAAATAATTATTTTCTCAAAAATTCATAAATTTGCTGTCGGGTGACAATTTCCTCGTTAACCAATTTATGGTTTTTCGGGGGTGGTGGGGGTATTATAGAGGGTTGTAAATGATATCACAGTAGGTGGTATCATTTTGACTCCCTATATACTACTGGATTCGTCTTTATCTTATGTGGATTCGTCTTTATCTTATGTCAATTCGTCTTTATAGTTTGTGGATTCGTATTTATCTTTTGTCGATTCGTCTTTATCTTATGTGGATTCATCTTTATATTATGTGAATTCGTATTTATCTTATATGGATTCATCTTTATCGGATGTCAATTCGTCTTTATCTTATGCCAATTCGTCTTTATCATATGTCGATTCGTCTTTATCTTATGTCAATTTATCTTTATCTTATGTCAATTCATCTTTATCTTATGCCAATTCGTCTTTATCTTATGTCAATTCGTCTTTGTCTTATGACAATTCGCCTGTATCTTATGCCGATTCGTCTTTATCTTATCTCGATTCGTCTTTATCTTATGTCAATTCATCTTTATCTTATGTCAATCAATTCAACTTTATCTTATGCCAATTCGTCTTTATCTTATGTCAATTCGTCTTTATCTAATTCGTCTTTATCTTACGTTAATTCAACTTTATCTTATAGCAATTCAATTCATCTTTATCTTATGCCAAATCGTCTTTATCTTAAGCCAATTCGTCTTTATCTTATGTCAATTCGTCTTTATCTTATGCTTAGGGAACGACACTCAGAAGTAACCGACAACCGTTCATCGCTGAAATTGTTCAAATAAACGGACATTCCTAAGTCTTCTAGCATGTACCGTTTTGGCCCCTGGTACTTGAGAGCTAAATCCTGTTATGGCCCATTAAAATGGAATACGATCTGTACTGATCATATTGATTTTGGGGCTGGAGTTAAGTGACTCTGGTGTGGTATGGACCTGGCACCAGGTCAGGATTTTCTAATTTCAGGACTGAATATATAGTTCTGTAAATATTGAGGTCTGATTTTGGGAATTTCCCTCATTGTGGACGGGTTGAATACGGGATAATCCATCCCGTTGGCCCGGCCTTAAATGACCCTGGCACTTGATAGGTCGTTAAACACCAATAATCAATCAATCAATATTTAGCTTACGTCAACTCACTTTTTTTTAATTGTTTTGTCTTATGGTGGTATGTTAGTTCGTCTTTATATGTGCCGCAGGGCTGAGAAATGGGACAGTATGGCGTTTGCTATAATTGGCACTAATTGGATATATAATTCCTTTTGCAAACGCTCACAGAAAATTACTCGATTCTAATCGTCTTGCTGGTGTTATTAATACTATCCTGATAAGACTGTGCGGAGGCACATGGTGATCTGGGGCTACTCTGATCGCATATGTCGTAATGTCCCTTTTGTCAGCCAGGGGGGTGCATATATTGTGTCGGGTTGAAATTATCTTTTGTGGGTATATCTTAATCTTATGTGAGTTCGTATTTCGGTTTTTCTTATCATATGTAGATTTGTATGTATCTTAAGTGCAGTTCTCTTTATGTTCTGTCGTTTCGTCTTTATGTCGAACATTGTTAATATGGGGTTTATTTATTGGAGAGATATTTGTGTTGACACCGTCTATTTCTTTGCCGCAACAACAACAACAACAACCATGTCGCATCGACATAAGATAAAGACGAATTGGCATAAGATAAAGATGAATTGACATGAGATAAAGATGAATCGACATAAGATAAAGACGAATTGGCATAAGATAAAGATGAATAGACATAAGATAAAGATGAATTGACATAAGATAAAGACGAATCGACATAAGATAAAGACGAATCGGCATAAGATAAAGAGAAGAATTTACATAAATGTAAAAGCTTGTTTTCTAATCCTGTTCTCAATTGTATGTATATATATATCACTTGCCACAACTTCAAATAAATATTGTTTAAACTAAAGATGAATTGATAAGATTAAAGATGAATTGACATAAGATAAAGATGAATCGACATAAGATAAAGACGAATCCATATAAGATAAAGACGAATCCATATAATATAAATACGAATTGACATAAGATAAAGATGAATCGACATAAGATAAATACGAATCCATATAATATAAAGACGAATTGACATAAGATAAATACGAATCTACGTAAGATAAATCCAAATCTAGTTACCGGTCGACCACCGCAGCGCTTTAATTTTTGTCTGGGGGGAAATACCTATTAATATTACGGAAGCCCATTAGGGAGACTTTTTCACTTTTTTTATTTCTATTTATTCCAGATCTTTTCTTGAGATCTTTTCTTGAATGTTCAAGTTCTTTTCTTAAATTTTCGAGATCTTTTCTTGAATTTTCAAGATGTTTTCTTGAATTTTCAAGTTATTTTCTTGAAGTTGTTTTCTTGAATTTTCGAGATCTTTTCTTGAATTTTCAAGAATTCTGCATGTACTCTGTATGCGAGAAAGTATCTTAAAAAGTCAAGAAAAGATCTCGAAAATTCCAGAAAAGATCTCGAAAATTCAAGAAAAGAACTTGAAAATTCAAGAAAAGATCTTGAAAATTCAAGAAAAGATCTGGAATTAATGGAAATAACACAAGAGGGCCATGATGGCCCTAATTCGCTCACCTGACTCCATGAACACCACAGGAGAATGTGACATTGAGTTCATGCGTTTTAAAAACATTGTGGTATTTTTAGATGGCGGTCATCTTGGATTAAGCGATGACTCATTTTACCAAATCTGAAATGCTTCACCCACGAATCTTAACTTACTATGAAATTTGGCCAGCATCGGCCATGTTGTTTCTGAGAAAAAGATGTTCAAAATCTCGGAATAAATGGACCTTTTGGCGGCCATCATGGATGACATAATCATCCGATTTCGACAAATATTGCACCAGAGCAATCGCCTCATCGATACCTTCAATTTGATATATGACATGAGCATATTTGGTCAAAAATAAAATTTGACAACTATTTGACCCCACGGGCCACACCCACTTTTGACCCCGTGGTCACCATTTTCACAACTTTAAAAGAGCATTGTACATTGATCATTCCTACCAAGTTTCGTCGAAATCCGGCTAGCGGTTCATGAGAAGAAGATTTTTTAAGAATGTATGCTATGTTTACACGGCGGCCATCTTGGATTAGCGATGACCTCCATTTTAACAAATCTGAAAAGGCTTCACCCATGGACCATAACTTTTAAGTTTGGCTACCATGGGCCAAGCGGTTCATGTGAAGAAGAATGTTGAAATCTCTAATAAAATAACGACCTTTTGACCTTTCGGCGGCCATCTTGGATGACATATAAATCCGATTTCGACAAAACATGCGCCAGAGTGATCGCCTCATTGATACTTTCAATTTGATATATGACATGACCATATTCGGTCAAAAATAAAATTTGACGCCAATTTGACACCACGGGCCACGCCCATTTTTGACCACAGGGTCACCATTTTAACAACTTTGAAAGAGCATTGTACATCGATCATTCCTACCAAGTTTTGTTAAAATCCGGTTGGCACTTCTTGAGAAGAATATTTTTGAAGAAGTTGTGCTATTTTTAGACGGCGGCCATCTTGGATTACTTAATGACGTCATTTTAACATGACGTCATTGTGTAATCCTCCTACCTAACGACCATGAAGTTTGGTAACAATAGGCCCAATGGTTACCGAGGAGAAGACGTTTGAAAATGTTCACGGACGACGACGGACGACGGACGACGGACGACGGACGCTGGACGACGGACGACGGACACATTGCGGTAACAATAGCTCACATGAGCTAAAAAAAGTGAAGTGGCCCTAATGGGCTTCCGTAGTAGCGGTAAACACTATTTCCGGCATATACAAATAACTGTGCCACTTATCGGTTGCTTACATATGTAAATGTGTAACTAGGACGACGATTGTGCACAGGATCAAGAAATAATTCAAAATGTAACATTTCCTGTTAAGCTCTGAATGATGCAATCACATTACAAAGGAAATAACATAAATAGAACTTACATGTATACCACACACACATAAAGTGGTACTCTTTAAAACGTTTTTCATAATTTTAAGGCGGCCGAAATACGTCTCGCCTAGCGGCTCGACGATTTCCCGACCCCTAAATCCCCCCATGCGCTGTTAACTAAACATATTCGACTCGAACACATTATCTAACTTATACTTTTCTGCTCTTTGAAGGCTGAAGTCATGTGATAAACATAATCTCAAACTCGTTTGAGATCCTCTATTTACAAAATAATTACAAGTTAAAAAGGATACAATTACATTTGTACTGGCATGTTATCTATTTTCAATTCAAACAATTTGTCATGTTGTTGTATGAAATTTAAGTTTAGCTACTCAATTCTCTGAAATCAGACTTTTGATTTCCTGGAATTCTAAAAATAGTAACACATGTTCAGAAACATTTGGTGGGCTGTTGCTTGTCATAAAATAAGTGTTCTGAAGTTGGATGATAAAAAGAGTTTTCATTTGATATGAGATTTATGAAACGAGTCGCGCACAATTTATGCACGGAGCCTCTGGCGAGGTGCATACTATTGCTCACGAGTTTCATAAATATCATATCCAATGGAAACTAGTATAATATTCAGTTTATCACTTGACTTCACACTCCAAATAGCAGAAAACTTGGGAGATATCTGTCGTTTCAGTGAGAAAACTCCATGGACTATTTTCACATCGAGTTGAAAAGCTCCACCAAGCCAAATAGTTTTAATATTAGCAATAAATATATTATAAATATGCCATATTATAGGTTCCTGTTATTCATATTACCGGACGCTTCTAATGACGTTTAAAATAGTATGACGTGAACGTCAACAAATCTTGCTTTGTCGCGCCATTGGGGACGTCATTTGGAACGTCTTCGTTTTGTTCGTTTTCCATAACGTTGGCGCATAATACGGATATGCAATAAGGGTCATGCGGCCAGCCTATCAAACCATTATCATTCATCACCAATATGTATACAACAACAATTCTACAAGCAGTAACATCAACACAAAGGATTCGCACATTTATCCCGTCAACACAGTGCGTATGTGCCGTGAAACACGGTGCCGTGAAACATTTTTGATATCCTGTCAATACGACCTAATCACTGCGTATGAATATGTGCGGTGGCTGGGGTCATTTTAAAGCCATGTGTAGGTGTTTACGGGATAAATAGAATAGTAGGTTTGTTGAATGGGTAAACATAACTGGCGCGGCACGGAAACGGGATGTGCTCGATAGAGCCTCACCCATCATGTTTCCTAAGCCTTGCCAGATATTTTTCCTATTCACGGCACTAACCTACAATTCTCTATATCTGTGAAAGTAAAGACAAAAAAAGGAGCCGTAGTCTAAATCTCGGTAACAGTTTCTATCTACAACCATAATGAACCATTATCATTCACCTCCAAAACATATACAACAACAAGTTTGTTTGTTTGTGTATTGGTGTTTAACGGCCTATCAACAACTAAGGTCATGTAAGGCCGGGCAAACGGGTTCGATCCCATTTTAACCTGCTGCATTGGGTGAAAATACCAAAATCAGAACGGAATATTTACATCGAGAACAAATGTATTCAGCCCTGTAATTATAATAACCTGACCTGGTCCCAGGTCCATACCACACCAAAGTCATTTGACCTTGGACTCACGGGCAGCATGGGTAGGGTATAAAATGAAAATATGGATGGTGATCAATGCGTAAATGAAGTTTCAAGTTGACATCACACGCGGTCACAGAGATATAGCAATTTGAGAAAGCTTTAACAAACAAAATTCATTTGACCTTGACCTTGGGCTCCTAGGCAGCATGAGTAGGTTATAAAATTAACATATGTATGGTGATCAATGTGTACATGACGTTTCAAGTTGATATCGCAAGCAGTCACAGAGCTATAGCAATTTGAAAAACTGTAATGTAAAACTCGGACAAAGGGTAACTATATATGTTCTAGTGTTTTCGGGGGGCATTCACATTATAAATAATATTACTTGATATTAATATGAGGTTTCTTAATTTCTTTTAAAAGGAAATACAAATGGTTTGTGATGTGTTTTCACCATGGCATGTTAATAAAGAAGATAGTGGATAGGTTAAAATGGATTCAATTACTTTTTAAGATAGTGATCCCATAAAATCTTTCCATTTTAAGTTAAATGTGTTTAGTTTGTCGTTCATAAAAAAAACATTGTTTCCTCGACTTTTATTGTTTTTAGGAGAAATTGTTTAAAATGGTCAAATAAAGACAACGTTGCATTGCATTTGTTATTAAACATGAAGTATTTTGCTAAAAGAATTATAAAGCTTATTATCATTGCTCTTTGATTAGATGATTCTTGTACAGTACAAAAGTATATAGTTTATAATTACTTGCCGAGGTGCGGTTTAACGTCTGTTCTAGAAAGTGTTTAGTATGTGACCAAAAGGTTTGTGTGTGGGTACATTCCCAAAACATGTGTTTATTTGAATCAATTGACATGTTACATAAATCACAAACATTTGAATCATATGCTTTTATTTTGCATTTAAATAGATTAGAGCGAGTTTTTTTTAATACTTCTCATTAAATATTTATATTGGAATTCTCTTAATTGTGTGCTGATTGTAAGTTTAGAAGGCATGGAGAATATTTTCTTCCATTTAAATATTTGGTTGTTAAGCTCATTTTTCCATTTTTCCATTTCTCCATTTTTCAATAGGTTTCACAAGTGTTGGCGTTTTGATTTCTATTTACTTTTGATATAGAAGTTTATTTATTTTTTTCTGTTTTCAATCCAGGCGTCATCGGGGAGCATTTCATTTGTCGGTTTTACCGACCATCTAGTTCACACAGTTTTCACAAACGAAATGAGCCACACCAGTACTCTTAATTAACGCAATGTTCTGTCTTTTATAGATCAACCTAGAAATGTTCACACCTACATACAAAGTATAAGATTAGTATCACTAATTGATTATCAAAGACAAAACCACCCACTCTAATGAACGGAAGATGTCCGCCCTCGGTTGTCCGATGATTTCGTTTGTGAAACACTTTCACACGTTACTCTAACAAGACAACATAGCAGTTCCTTTACCTAATTACCTCCCCGTGAGACCTGAACCTAACCCTGAACCTAATGTTAGTACTTCATGTGCGTAATCAGGGGGGGGGGGTGCGACCCTCTAAAATTTGGACAGGTGTGTACACATTATTAAAAGCGTACATTGATTGTGTAAAATAAGAACTACATTTCCTAAAATGAAAATTTCTGGAGGGCTCTACACTGTACTCTGGTTACAATTATAATTAATTACAATATGTATGCATATTATTAAAACAGTACATGCTACCGCTGTTTCGCTATATGTGATATTTATAACAAAATATTTTTATATTCGTCTGCTTACGGATTTCTGTCACACAAAGCGCCATGTTCAGTTCATATTTGACCTGTGCATATGAACCGGACTAAGTTTAAACAACGCTCGATTCCGTCCAATTCAAATTTCTCTGCAGAATGTTCAGACTAACTACATAAGTAATGCTGCTAAATAAGTGTTAACATGGTCATCACTAAAAGGAAGAAACCACAGTCGTATTATTGAAAAATAAGATTTACCCGAGACCTCATGGGGGCCGCCATTAATCCAGTGTAAACAATAGACCGTGTGATCCCATTCCCTGAGTAGTCCCAGCTGAGTGAAACGGTTATTGCTATATAACAACCGGTTGGACGAGGTGGTAGGGCGTTACCGTTGAAAATGTCTTATAACACGTGATAGTATAACTCCGCCTCTCGTTGGTGAAATTCAGCCGCTGAGTTTTCGGTGTACCTGTGCCATAGTTATCTATGGTATTGTTACCGTTTAGTTTTTCCTTGCTCATTGGCCCCCTTAGGGTTTATATCTGTATATATATATGCCAGGGGGCCTTTAGTGGCGATTCCAACCCGACAACTGGTTCACGTAGGTCCATGTGAAGTCCCCATGTCTCTGTATATATATCCTATATGTTGCCATTACTACTGATTCCAACCGGACAACTGGTTCGCGTAGGTCCATGTACAGCCCCCTGTCTGATTATATAGATCCCATGTTGCCATTAATACCGATTCCAACCCGGACAACTGGTTCGTGTAGCCCCTCTCTGTGTATATAGATCCCATGTTGCCATTACTACCAATTCCAACAGGACAACTGGTTCACGTAGGTCCCTGTGTAGTCCCGTCTGTGTATATTGATCCCATGTTGCCATTACTACCGATTCCAACCGGACAACTGGTTCACGTAGGTCCATGTACAGCTCCGTGTCTGTGTATATAGATCCCATGTTGCAATTCCTGCTGATTCAAACCAGACAACTGGTTCACGTAGGTCCCTGTGTAGTCCCCTGTCTGTGTATATATATATATGCGAGGGGGCCTTTACTGGCGATTCCAAACCGACAACTGGTTCGCGTAGGTCCATGTACAGCCCCCTGTCCGAGTATACAGATCCCATGTTGCCATTAATACTGATTCCAACCGGACAACTGGTTCACGTAGGTCCATGTGTAGCCCGTCTGTGTATATAGATCCCATGTTGCTATTACTACTGATTCCAACCCGGACAACTGGTTCACGTAGGTACCTGTGTAGTCCCCTGTCTGTGTATATAGATCCCATGTTGCCATTCCTGCTCGAGTATTAGTACTAATCACATGACTTTTCAATGGGACATAACAGGCCTTGTTTTCGTATCTCATAAGCGCATTGAAAGCTGTTCTTTATACTAATGCGGCAGGTGATATAGCTACCGCCTTGGGAAACAGCTAGGGAAACGTATAATAGCTATTTTACTTTGCATATATATATATGGATGGACATATTAGATGATAGTATATAACAGTGGAGAGTATTAGTACTAATCATATTACTTTTCAATAGGACACAGCAGGAGATATCTCTCGAGTATTAGAACAGAAACTGTGCCCGATGATAAAACAGTGTATATCAGCGTTCCGATAAAGATGTACCCCGATTTGTAAACTACCCTTCGCGTGATCTCAAATAACCTGCCACTATGGGGTCTTAGTAACGTTCGCTTCACTGACCGTTCCAATGCGTGATACCCTTGCTGTCATTTCTTCTAGTATAATATTGTTGCCTTATGTATTACATGTTATGCTTATTTTTTTGTTGGTGTTATTTTGAGGGCCAGGTCATAAATGAACACTGATGTCAAATTACTCTTCACCTGCTCACTACCAAACCCACACGAACCCACACACACAATGTTCTGGCAAAGGTTATGTTTTTGTCTGTGGAACTCTATCAGTAACACTAGAACGAAATTATGATTTCATATTTGTATTTCATGTTTATATTTAGTTATTTACAAGCATGAAACATAGTGGGGTGTAAACAAAAATATATTGCACTTTTGGAGGAAAACATAACACTTTGTATACAGGGGTTTTAAGGTATGCTGAATTCAAATAAAAAAGGATACATTTGATGTGAGGTACACAACCTTCTCAAAATCCAAGATTGCCGCCATTCGCATTTGGTAAATAAAGAATTTGCAATAACTTGAGAGCGAAGCGAGATAAACTGAATATTTTGATTTCTATACATATGTTTTCATATATAACAAATGTGTTCGAAAATGGTTAAATGCAGCTATGATATATATAGCTAGAGCACTGTAATTCAAGATGGCCGTCATTTAGTTGCTCGAATATCACAAAATACGTATAATATTCAAACTGGTCATATGTTCTAATCCCAATGGCGTATTTTTTTAATTCCAAGTTGCATTATAATTGGTCTAGTATATGCTCCCCCCTCCCCCCCAAGGCCCAAAATTTACACGAGGACCAAACCATGTAAGTCGTCATTCCGGAAAGAATGAACTCTGATTGTTAAATTATCCTTCACGTGGACAAGAATTGAGGCAAAGCCACGAAGGCCTGGTTTTTTTCAAGGCATATATACTTGGGTAATGTTGAAAAAGTTGTTAAAGTTTGGTGGTCTTATGTTGTACAGTAACAGAGAAATGGACGTTTAACAGAAAACTTAAAGTTGATTGTGGACGCTGCCCACCGCCCTCCCAGCTTTCGCCAATCCAAGTCATGATTAAAAAAACAAGAGGCCCAAACGGACGAAAAGCGGTAACAATAGCTCACTTGAGCCAGGCGAGCTAAAAAAATGGCTACCATTGGGATTAGAACATATAACCACTTTGAATATTATACGTATTAACTATTTTGTGGTTTTCAAAAAATTAAATGGCGGCCATCTTGAATTTCAATGACCTACCTATATCAAAGATACATTTAAACAATTTCAACACATTTGCTATATATGAAAACATATGCTACGACATAAAAAATAATAAGTATATCCTCACTTCTCTCTCCCAAAAGTTATTGCCACTTCTTTATTTAACAAATACAGATGGCGGCCATCTTCGATTTTGAGGATTGATTAATTGATTGATAATTGGTGTTTAACGGCCTATCAACTGCCAGGGTCATTTAAGGCCAGGCCAACGGTACTAATTATCCCGTATTCAACCTGTCCACAATGAGGGAAATTCCTAAAATCAGAACTCAATATTTACAGAACTATATATTCAGTCCTGAAATTAGAATATCCTGACCTGGTGCCATGTCCATGCCACACCAGAGTCACTTAGCTCCACCCCCAAAAGAAATATGATCAGTAAACGGTACATAAGGGCCAAATCATGTAGGTCGGCATTCCAGTAAGGATGAACCCCCCCCCCCCAACCCCCCATAGTTAAATTACCCATCGCATGCTCCCAACCACCACCCAATCGATTTTGAGGTTGCGTACTTCGGATCAAATGTATCCCTTTATATTTGAATTCAGCATACCTTAAAGCCACTATGTATATGCGTAACTAATCCAATCTTCTGTTGTTTTTTTTAAACACAAAAAACATGTTTGTCAACTGATTTAGTATAGAAAACTAACATATACTGCCTAATAGATATATCTGAAATATTTAGAATCGTCTCTTAATCTGAATGTGAACACACCACACCAAAATGCATGTTTACATCTTAAAATGTAAACATTGACGGTTTTCAACGCCCTAACCACTCGGCCATTGCGGCTGGTATCGTCGCGAAAAATATATTTTGCTATGTGCATTGTACTTAGATTTGAATCGTGTCAATGTTTACATTTCTGCTTGGTGGTAGCACCAAAACAAGTTTCGAGTTGGTTTCACATTGTGATTAAGAGACAATTCTCAAAATTTGAGATATATCTATTAATAGGCAGTATATGTTAGTTTTCTATACTAAATCAGTTGCCAAACATGTTTTTGTGTTTGAAAAAATCTGAAAATTGGATTAGTTAGCGCCTTTAAAACCGCTGCTTTCCTCCAAAAGTGGAACATCTTTGCCAATAATTGCCCTTTATCCGCCCCACTGTTAACCCTTAGACTGCTACTCACAACAATAGTCGTCTTCTGTTGTTTGCATAGCTTGCCTTATTTCTCAATAAAAACATGTTTTGACAGCACTTCAGAATCATTTCCAATGAAGTGCTGTCAAAGCATGTTGTAAATTATTCTAAAGTGCTGTCAAAGCATGTTTTTGATGATAAAAATGGAATATAGAAAATAACAGCAGACGACAAAACAAATAAGATAGCGGTCTAAGGGTTAAACATGTACACAAACATATCTAATTATATACATGCATAAGTAGTTGACAATGTATTACACAAAAGACAGTTGTACTGATTTTGATCAATGTTTAACGGCCATGCCTATCAGCTAATAGAACAAAAAGATAGAGATAATCCATGGCTCAGTGAAAAAGCAAAAATAGAAATTCACTTTGTGCATCTACACACCATAAAGAAGCTACATACTAAGTTTGACAAGTGTGTAACAACAAATACAAATAAACTATGCACATCTACTCATCATAAGCTAACTACATACCAAGTTTTGGGTCTGTATGAATTACCCGTCACATTGAAAAGGGGAGATAATCCATTACCCGGGGGTCAAATAAAAATGAACTATGTAGTGCATCTAATTATCATAAGGAAGCTGCATGCCAAGTTTCATGTCTGTAGCTAGTATGGTGTAAAGTTTTACGAGTTACAAGGTTGGCAACAAACAGATAGAATGAAGGACGGTCAAGGTTAACACCATCGTGGTGGAGCATAACAATTAAGTGGTCCACCGCCTGAAAAGAAGCACTAGCTGCATGCAACCAGTGTAGCCCAACACTATGGGGTCCAAATTACCATTTTACTAGTATCACTCAGCGGACCAACTCATAATGTATGACCCTATTGTACATGGAGAAATAGGTCTTACGGCATTTGCGACTCGCGTAAATCCAGAGCAGTCAGCATATTGTGCAGTCGGCACACAGTCCTCACTGTTTGCCGTTCAATCAGTGGAACAGCCACTATGCTTCAAACAACAAACAGTATAGATCCTTATCAAGTTGAAGGATGATGTTCACCATATCAGGACATTTTTGATTGACGGGTTGGACTATCCCGTATTCAACATGTCCATGAGGGAAATTCCCAAAATCAGAACTCGGTATAAAAGGATTTAGCTCCCAAGTATCAGAAATTTGAATATCCTGACCTGGTGCCATGTCCCGACACAACAGACACTTAGTCCCACCAAAGGCACGGACATATACAATAAATATTCATGTATATTCTAAAGCTTTTAGTTATTGTGCTAAGTATTTGCTAAAATTCAAAATTCTGACCACAGGCAATGGAGTTGTACTTTCTTTACATAAAATTACACACGTCGAGTTACGTGAAAATTGTCCACATGAAAGTCAATAATTGTCCATGACAATAACCTGTGATGTCATTGTTCAGTGCGAAGGAAATATCGGTGTAGACAGATGTATATGTTATTTATACGGCAACACATTGTGTACAACTGCAGAGCTCAGCGGTTATAATGAATGCCAAAACTGGTATATTTTCTAGATGATTGTGGGTTCGAGTCCATCGCCGGGTTATAATCTTTTTTATGTGTTTTCCACCCGCTTATCTTACCAATCATCTGATAGTTGTTAGATATACCGGAACACAAATGTATTTATATTACTAAATTTCTTATACGTGTATATGTAACAAAATCATTTTCAAATCAGCCCTGTTTGAGCCATGCAATGATGTAGCATGCAAATAAATTTGCTTGAAGTTGAAAAAAAAAACTCTTAGCTGACAATATTATGACAGTTGGATCACGTGATAAAACCGTACGGAAATTGACAAGACGCAGCAAAAGCAGCGGCTCATTATTCATGCCAGTTCAATGATGTCAAACACAATCAATATATTATGCTGACATTTGTCTGCTTGATGACGATTTTCATTCCTTGTAAAACTATTGAATTTTTTTTTCTAACGAAAAAAAAGTATAATTTGTATCACAAGATAGTAATCATCTAACAATAAAAATATATGCATATTCAAGATATTTTATTCAACTTCTAATTGTCTGTTTTGACAATCAACTACATGGTTATTCAAATTGTTTTCCAAACTATCTGAAGCATACATTGTCGTCTGCTTATTTATATCATATTTATTACTGAAAAACTCGTTTTTTGACAGCACACGGAAATCGTCTCCGATGGAGACGATTCTCGTGTGCTGTCAAAATAAGTTTTGGTTAAGAATTCATGAAAATAAAAAATGGACAGCAGATGACAAATTGTAATACAGTGTACTAAGGGTTAAGTCAAAATACAAGGAGATACTTGGTATTTAGTACAGTATATGTTTGTTTGTTTATTGGTGTTTAACGGCCTATCAACAGCCAAGGTCATGTAAGGCCGGGCAAACGGGTTCGATCCCATTTTAACCTGCTGCATTGGGGGGAAAATCCCAAAATCAGAACGTAATATTTACATCGAAAACAAATATATTCAGCCCGGAAATTAGAATAACCTGACCTGGTGCCAGGTCCATACCACACCAAGTCACTTGGCCCCTTCCCCTAAAATAGGATTACAAATATCGTAATACTCACATAAGGGGTATAACCAGATTCAACTGTCGCATACAAAATGCCAATGCCAAAGACGTATGTGAGGGCCAAACCAAGTCTCCAGTCGGGATTCCGGTAAGGATGAACCCCGATCGTTAAATTACCCATCGCATGCTCCCACCTGCCACCCACTTAGTACAGTATAAATATTATGATATGAAACCTCATCACACAAATATATATACTAATAAACAAATGAAGTTTGATGAAAAACATATTATGATACGAAACCTCATCACACAAATATATATACTAATAAACAAATGAAAATGAAGTTTGATGAAAAACATAGATTCAGACTTATAAACAAGAATTCCGCCACGGAAATGGCCTGCCGAGGCTTTTGACAGTAACATGATCATGTGTATATGTGAAAGTAAACATAATTAAAACCCGTCAGAGAAGGGCATCAATGTACAAGAACAATTTTGACATGAAAGTGTTTTCACAAGCATGTGACGGTAAAGATCAAGGTTTTGTTAATGGCGGCACAAGTGCTTACATGTATCAAGTGCCCTAACATTGAAGCAATCTATCAAGTAAACTTAAATGTTATACAATGGTGTAGAAACTAGAAACTGTTTAACACCAAAAATATGGTGTTTCTGCAAAAATGTGAAGATAAAAAGGTCACGGTCATGTTAATGGCGCCATGAGTGTGATCCTAATGCTCACATACTGTACACCAAGTGTCAAAATATTGAAGCACTCGTCAAGTAATATTAAAGTCATAGCATGATGTACAAACATTAAGACGCCAAAAAATGGGTAAATGTTTCTGCAAAAATTTAAAGTTAAAAATGGTCCAGGTCATGTTAATGGCGGCATGAGTGTGTTCATAATGCTCACATATATTAAGTGACGAAAAAAGTGCCGACTATAGTCGCGCCTTCTGCTAAAGCAGGCGCAACAATGACCTGTTAAATCCTGCAGACAAGCTCCCGGTAAATAACCACTGAAGCGGGCGCAGAAGACACTACAGAATCCTGGGTGTGCCATCTCGTCATAGAAGGCCATGAATTCCCCCGTTTCCCACGCCCTCCACAGTATCTTCTTCTTTGTATATGTCCCCACATGAAAAACAGGCGACGATGTTGAAGGGCTTGTAGAATTCCGGATTCTGGCTCCAGTAAGACGGTGGTCGAATACCTTTGATAACAGAATAATACTTTGTATTATGCAACTGTTTTAAAGCTGTTTGTTAATCATGGAAAAGATGACATTGTCAATCTTATATAGGGTGGTTGTGATTTTCAACTTGTAACTACATGTACATACAAATATTTTTAAACATTGTAAAAGACTATAATTTTCTGAAATACATGTCATGTAGAGGATGTTAGAAATGTATGTTATTTATACATTAATCCAGGAGATATTGTAACCCCACACCTTATCCGTATGCCTTGATTTAACAAAATGCAGGGCAAATTGGCACTCAATTGAATTCTTTTTTAAGGTATATTTATTTTAAAACAAAATTGATCATTTTGATTCTAAATGGCCACCACAATCTAAGATGGCCGACAATCAACCAAACCCCAACCACATTAACCCACTTCACTAAAACAAACTAGTCAATTATTGAATGATTGATTATTGTGATTTAACAGCCTAGAAACAGGTATTTAAATGCCGTATAGAACCTGTCCATAATGACGGAATTTTACAAAATAAGAGCTCAATATTTACAAAACAAGAAATGTGGCCTGTCGGCACATGAATGTCCCCGGTGGCAGTCTTGACCTTGAGCGTGTGAATGTAAGGCATGTTCATATGTATCAAGTGTATAAATATTATGAAGTAATCGGCAAAGCCATTGAGAACTTAAAATTATTGTATGATTGAGAAACGTGCAAGTAGATCTGTGCCAAACTGCTAAGGAAACTTTTAAAGGTGAAAAGTTCAAGGTCAAAGGTCATAGTATTGTTGAGTGGAGTGTGTAAGGCATGTTCATATGTATCAAGTGTATATATATTGGAAGTAATTGGCAAAGCGATTGAGAAGTGATAGTAGGATTAGGTAGCTTGCACGTATATTTGTCCCAAACTGCAAAGTAAACAATTAAAGTTCAAAAAGGTCAAGGTTGTAGTACTGGTGGATGGAGTGTGCAATGCATGTTCATATGTATCATGTGTACAAGTATTGAAGTAATTGGTAAAGCCATTGAGAAGTTATAGTAAGATTGATAAACTTGCACATGGATTTGTATGTAAAATCGGGACCGACGGCCAGACGGATGGACGTTCCTACAAATGGATACTTATGTGACTAACCTAACCTTTTCCTTTGTTCATCCCTATTGTTCTGTAGCCACATAAACCCATTTTTAGCCACATAAAATCAAAGAACAATAGAATATTACATAACCTATTGTTCTCCTAGCCACACATGTATCCATTTGTAAGCTCAAGACGGACGGACATGGCTAACGCTATATGCCCCTGAGCTCCCGACCAACCAGCCACTAATTATTGAATTAAATAAGATTTATATATGTGGTAATGGTGACCCCTTGTTACTTACCCACTAGATAAGTAGCATAAAGAAGGTAGTATTGTTAATAATTACTCAATAGTAACGACAAATGGCAGTCTGTCCGAAATGTCTGGCTGCTGGATATTTGCCGGAAAGTGGAGCAGATCAGAGCCAGTCGCCCATACGCTATGTCACCGTCGTTAAGTACGACTTCCTTCAGGATGTCGACTAATGTGTCGCTAGGTAGTTGTAGCAGCTGAAATATATTGCTAAGTAATGATTAGACAATGGGTTTGAGTGTCTTACCTGGTGACAAGACAGTCATGTAAACTAAGGGTAAGAGGTGTGACAAATCATCTAGTCGCTTAAAAGGGATCAAGAAGAGTTACCTTGTAGAGTATTCACCTTGTTAACCTTAAGGTTAGTCTACTGGATTCCCTTTTAAATGGTGGGGCCATGCCTGGCAAATTCTATGTGCGAAAACAAATTTCCAACAGACTGACAAGCGGACTCCTATATGCAAATACACAAATATTCCCATGTAAAATGGCAATAATTTGTACATGGTTGGGGGATAATTTAAAGGTGGGTCGGATTAAATGAAACAAGGGTAATTTTAAGGATTGTCTGGGCATCCCATTTATCACACTGGTTTACGTGTGCTAACTGCAGTATCCTACATGCAGATGTACTTGTCGGGCTCATCATTCCCATCAAGGCCCATGCATGACAGATGAAGCCACTCACGGCATGACTCGCACTGCCAGTACTGCCTGAATGTGCAGCAAACATGAACAGTGTTGACAATTTGTGGACAGATTTTACTGGGTTAGATATACACGACATTGTTCATAGATGTACAATTCAAGTTTCAATCAAGGCCCATCAATGAGAGGATGAGTCACCTTGTCTTGATAAACATGTGTTCCGAATTTGGTTATGATCCGTCAAATAGAACTTGAGTTATTGCATGGACAAGGTTAGGGTCCGTAAATTAACAAGAGTTGTCAGAAGACAACGACCAAAGATGGCATAGTTGTATAAAACTAGAAAATGTGTTCGTAGAACACGGATGCCCCACTTACTGCTTTGACAATATAAAATGGCCGGGTTGACCCTGGGCTTGGCGGGGGCAGGACAAACGTGAATTTGGCACAAGGCTGTAGAGGACCATTAGAGGAGTGCGTGCATAAAATATGAAGCAGATACGTGCAAGAATTTTTAATTTTTTTACATGTGCGTTAAAGTTTTTGTTAAAGTATGTGACCTTGACCCTGGGCTTGGCGGAGGCAGGACAAACGTGAAATATGAACATTTTTTTATGAAGGCAACAGAAGTTATATTTCTCGGATATTAATTTCAGTGACGGACGGACGGACGGACAATCGGACTCCAGTAAATGACATATTAACATTGCAACACACGCAACACCAGGAAAGTTTGTACTGCAACAATTATTACCTCATCTGACAGCCAGCTGTTGAGGTGATGTATGCTCCTGTCAGTGATAACATACGGCCCTATCTGCATCAGCATAGTATCAGATGGTGCACTGGCTAACATATCGCGCAGCACTGAAAGCAAGAATTTACAATTTTGATTATGATTAGCTGTAATCTTATTACTTTCTACATGGGACATAACAATATTTAGCTCTCTAGTACAAAAGGCCGAACATGTAAATGAAGGCCAAACCATGTACGTGCCATGTGGGATTACATTATATTAACATGGTCTACAATAAGACAGCACTTGATCAAGTACATGTAATTAAAAAGAATGTTCAAACTAGAACTATCGCTGAAATCGATTCATACCCCCACCAAAGCACTAGTGTAAAGGAGCTTTTTTAATTTAATGTGGGGCAGTGGTGAAATTTAAAGTTTTTGTCAGTATGTAGTGTTCACAAATTAAAATTGCCAAGTCAGCAGATGCGTCGCGGATCAGGTAACTACCAGCTGGTAGATCAATTGCAAGGGATTGTCCGGATTAGCGGCCATCTTCGACAAGCGACGACCTCCATTTTAACAAATGTGAAAAGGCTGTACCTATGGAACATAAATGTAGTGTCATGAAAAACTAGAAATGTGGCCTGTCGGCACACGACAGGCCCCCGCTGGCAGCCAAAGAAAACGAGGCATATTTGATTATAAGCCATTTAGACGAGCGTTAAGGTTTTGAACGCACCTTGACCCTGGGCTTAGTGGGGGCGGGACGTGGATTTGTCACAGGGCTGTAGAAATGTGAAGAAGATCCGAGCAAGGAAACTTGGCCATTTAACTGAATGTTAAGGTTTCAAATGCACCAAGTCTGTGACCTTGACCCTGTGCTTAGCGGGGGCAGGACGAATGTGGATTTGTCACAGGGCGGTAGAGGACCATTGGAGCAATGCGTGTGTGAAAGTTAGTGTAGGATTGAGAAACGCGCACGTAGATTTGTCACAAAGTGGCAAGTAAACAATTAAAGTGGAAAAGGTGAAGGTCAAAGGTGAAGGTCGAAGTAATGGGTGGTGGAGTGTGTAAGGCATGTTCATATGTATTATGTGTATAAATATTTAAGGATTGGCAAAAGTATTGAGAAGTTATTGTAGGATTGAGAAACGTGCACTAGATTTGTCCCAAATGCTAAGTAAACATAAAGTACAAAAGGTGAGGTCAAAGGTCAAGGTCGAAGTACGGGTGGTGGAGTGTGTAGGGCAGTTCATATGTATCATGTGTATAAATATTTAAGGATTGGCAAAAGTATTGAGAAGTTATTGTAGGATTGAGAAACGTGCACGTAGATTTGTCCCAAAGTGCTAAGTAAACATTTAAAGTACTGAAGGTAAGGTCAAGGTACCAAGGTAGAAGTCAGGCAAAAGGTAGAATTGTCAAAAATGTGTAGGTGGTGTAAGGCATGTTCATATGTATCACGTGTATAAATATTGACATAATATGTGAAGCCATGTAGAAGTGACGTACGGGACGGACGTACGGGACGGACGTACGCCGTAACACTATATGCCCCCGTACCTTTCGGTAGCGGGGCATAAAAATGCAAGTGTTTTGTCGAGTTATGAAAGAAAAATGAAATTTCCAATAATTAGTGCTATTTATAGATGGCGTCCATCTTGGACAAGTGACGACCTCCAAATCAAAGTGTTTGTCGAGTTATGAAAGAAACATGAATCGAGACGGACGGATGGGACAAAGTGATTCCTATACAGCCTAAATAGTATAATTACGGCATGACATTTACCTGTTTCTGCATTCTGTCCAACTGATGTTGTGTCAGGGACTACCCGGGTCTGGCATTCTGCCGAGAACTATTTGGTGAAGAAATAAGAACAATGAAAATATGAAAAAATCGAAATAACCTTGTGCATCTACTCATCATAACAGGGTTCCCACTCTTTTGGGAAGACCAAATTCCACGACTTTTCCACGACTTTCAAGGACCCGTTTTCGAAATTCAAGGACCAATATTTGCATGGATGATGCTGATGAAACAGTGTCGAGCCTGGAATACAATGTGTTGGGGAGAGAAGTTACTTCTCTCCCGAACACAAGTGTATTCCAGGCTCGACACCGTTTCATGTAGTACTTCAGTTCTGAATTTACAAAATCCCGATTTGGTGCCAGGTGCCCTTACACATCAAATCGTTTGGCTCGAAATCATGAAATTGCACTGAACTTTGCTCAACAACATCAATAATTGGACTGGAATCCAAATACCATGCCTTTCAATGACCTTTTCAGAAAAAGAGGTAAATTCCATGACTTTCCAGTAATTTAAGGACCAGTGGGAACACCGTCATAAGGAGTAACATGACATGTTTCGGGTCTCAACTTATTATGGTTTAAATTCAAGCGAATTGTCAGAAAAAAAAATCCAGAGGATACGAGTAACGACTATTTCATTTTGCAGCGCACTGTGGGGCTGGTCATCAAACAGATCTGTTGTCGATGACCATTCCCACCTTTTTTGTTGCACGGAGACTGGTAACCGTGTCACTCAATGAACGGTGTTTCATAAACACGTCAGGCTGTTCACCTGGATGTGAACGGTTACCTGGTGGAGACGTCACTCTCGCAGCAGTGTAAGCAAGAATAGAATGGTGAGAGATTATGACTAGTGTAGGCCCTGATCTTCTACCAAATTTACATCTTCAACTTACTCATGTTACTTGCCTAGGGTACCCACCAGTCAACGGTGCAATATTTCTGTGTGACGGTTCACATGAGCGGTGAAAACAATACCCGTATAAAACAAACAACGGTTACCTGGTGGAGACGTCACTCTCGCAGCAAATGTAGGCTGACTGGAGGTGGGCGTTGTCACTGCCGGTCTGGGGCCTGAAATTGGTGTTGATACAACTAGAAAATGTGAGCAGGAGCTCACGTATACCCCCAGCCGCCGCCTGGACCGACAAATAAACACTTTGACTTAAATGGTACGGACGGACAGACGGACGTACATACTAGAGCTACATTGTGGGGTTCCTAACCTATCCTAAATCAGACCCCATAAAGATCAATCAGACATAAAACACAACCCCATAAGAGTAAATAACCCCACAAGAGCAATTCATAACGGGGTTAAAAACGGAATCAGCATCTCTTAACAAGTCCATCACTGTGTGGTTAACCTCACAATGTAGCTCTCGTTTGTACGGACGGACACACGGACGGACGGAATTACGAAAACTATATACCCCTCGACATACTTCGTATGCCGGGGGTATAATTATACAACACGTAATAATGACGGAACTATTGGTCTGGGGTCTGAAATTGCCATTTATATCAATATACAACACGTAAGAATAGAATGGTGAGAGATTATGACTAGTGTAGACCCTGATCTTCTGGTAAATTTACATCTTCAACTTACTCATGTTACTTGTCTAGGGTACCCACCAATCGACTGTGCAATATTTCTGTGTGACGGTTTACATGAGCGGTGAAAACAATACCCGTTACGTATAAAACAAACAACGGTTACCTGGTGGAGACGTCACTCTCGCAGCAAATGTAGGCTGACTGGAGGTGGGCGTTGTCACTGCCCATCTGGGGCCTGAAATTGATGTTGATACAAATATGCAACACGTAATAATGACGGAACTGTTGGTCTGGGGTCTGAAATTGGCATTTATATCAATATACAACACGTAAGAATAGAATGGTGAGAGATTATGTCTAGTATAGGCCCTGATCTTCTACCAAATTTACATCTTCAAATTACTAATGTTGCTACTCTAGAGTATCCACCAGTCAACGGTGTTATATTTCTCCAGATGGTTCACATGAGCAGTCAAAACAATACCCGTATACCCGTATAAAACTAGAGCAAGTGAGCAGAGGCTCACGGATACCCCCGGATACCCCCGACCGCCGCCTGGACCGAAAAATACAAGGACTTAAAAACTATGACGCAAATGGTACGGACGGACAGACGGACGGACGGTCCACCAATAGTGAAGAAGGGGCCATTTCCATTGTTCTAGATCAAAGAGATGGCCCCTTGTAATGAATAGAATAAGGGGCCTGGTCCGGCCATATGGAATAAATCAAAGGATTCTTTTGTGTTAGGCTCCGCCCCATGGCCCCTTGTACACCCTTGGTTGCTCGGACACACGGACGGACGGAAGGACGGACGGAATTACGACATACTTCGTATGCCGGAGGTACATGTATAATCAAGACAGTAACTGACTATACTCATCCCAGTATATCAACAAACCTCCTTCCTTCTCTCCTTTCCTTTCTTGGACAAATGTTTATCATGCCCATGACAACATTCCTGTAGTTGGTTGCCATGGACAAGAAATGGACTGCCGTCGAACGCTATGGGCGGGCAAACATTTGCTCGACCCTTCTTCCCAGAAGAGACGTCCAGTCAGCTTGGATCTATCTGCAACAAAAAGGTTTCACAACTTACAGCCACCACTATTAATGACTATATTAAGGCTTGCTGAATCACTAGTAATGGCCATCCGGCATCTATATACAGAGGGTTGTAGAGGGACCTACGTGAACCAGTTGTCACGTTGGAATCAGTAGTAATGGCAACATGGGATATATATACTCAGACAGGGGGCTACACATGGACCTACGCGAACCAGTTGTCCGGGTTGGAATCAGTAGTAATGGCAATATAGGATATATATACTCAGACAGGGGGCTACACATGGACCTACGTGAACCAGTTGTCTCGTTAGAATCAGCAGGAATGGCAACATAGGATCTATATACTCAGACAGGGGACTACACATGGACCTATGTGAAGCAGTTGTATGGTTGGAATCAGCAGGAATGGCAACATGGGATCTATATACACAGACAGGGGGCTGTACATGGACCTACGTGAACCAGTTGTCTGGTTGGAATCAGTAGTAATGGCAACATGGGATCTACATACACAGACAGGGGGCTACACAGGGACCTACGCGAACCAGTTGTCCGGGTTGGAATCGGTAGTAATGGCAACATGGGATATACATACTAAGACAGGGGGCTGTACATGGACCTACGCGAACCAGTTGTCGGGTTGGAATCAGTAGTAATGGCAACATGGGATCTATATACACAGACAGGGGACTACACAGGGACCTACGTGAACCCGTTGTCCGGGTTGGAATCAGTAGTAATAGCAACATGGGATCTATACACACAGACAGGGGGTTGTACATGGACCTACGTGAGCCAGTTGTCCGGTTGGAATGTATAATGTGAAATTCAAGATGGCAGCCATAATGTGTTACAAAATGAATACAAGTCGTATTCGTATATGTGTCTAAAGGATCAATGACTATGTTTACACAATAGAGAACAAGATACACAAAGGATATAGATGAACATGATGAGAACGTATGCAAACAGGAAACTAACGCAATACATCGTGCTAAACACATGATTCACGCATAGCCGTGCTTGAGAAGCCTTCAAAAGATCACAGGAATTGCTGGACGATAGCTTACGACTACAGCTGCTGTGTTCAATAGGCTAGGCTTATTCGTGTAATAAGTAACCACCCCTCCAATAGAAATAGTCCAAGCATTGACACAACGTTACACACACAAAGTACTAATTGTATCCCCCGGACTCCGTCGGGTGATACTATGGATTTGACAGCGGGCCGCGTCCGCGTCCGCGTCCGCGTCCGCGTCCGCGTCCGCGTCCGCGTCCGCGTCCGCGTCTGCCGCACACACTTCTTGTCCGGAGCATAACTCGAACACCCTTTGGAATATGTTCATGAAACTTCACACTTGCATAGACCACGACCCGAAGGTGTGTCACGCACAAGAATGACAACTCTTGCATAGCTCATTTTTTAGTTATCTCCCTTTTTTGATTTGCGCACTGATTTCGTGTCCGGAGCATAACTCGACCACCCTTTGGAATATTTTCATGAAACTTGACACATGCATAGACCACGACCAGAACGTGTGTCGCGCATAAGAATGACAACTCTTGCATAGCTAATTTTTTAATTATCTCCCTTTTTTGTTTCGCGCACTGATTGA
>CM055276.1:67969887-67999387 GCA_029237695.1 Conchocele bisecta | reverse complement strand
CCTTGGTAGGATAATTTATTTAATATAAATAATAGGTCAGAAAGGGTCTTTTTAGACATGCTGATAGCAAAAGTAACATCACAGGGTAAGGAATAAACATATATATTGTTAACACTGTTATATATTGTTAACACTGACCCCTATTTCACTGACCTATATATTACACTGACCTATATATTTTGTTAACACTGACCTATATGCTGATGATACAACACTGTATGAAATGAATACATCTGTACAATCCATAAAAAACAAGTTGGAAAGTGCTTTAGACAATTTGTCAAAATGGTGTAATAAAAATGGAATGCTCATTAATGCAGCCAAGACAAAAGTCATGCTATTAACTACTCATCAAAGACAAGTATGTTTATTGATTGTTTAGGTTTAAAACTTAATGGCGAAACTTGACACAGAATGATAAAATACTTGGAGTTCACATTGATAATAATCTAACTTGGTGTATGCATATTGATAAAATTGCGAAGAAAATAGCTACTAATTTATGGCTTCTTAATACAATAAAAGAGTTCCTATTAATTGAACACAGAGTACAATTTTACAAAACCTACATACAACCACATATTGACTATTGTAGTATAATATGGAGTGGAACATCGCAAACCAATCTAAACAGATTATATAAATTACAAAAACGAGCATGTAAAATAATGTTGGACTACAATCATACTGATATAGTTAAAAGTATGGATGAACTGAAAATACTTAGCATCTATGAACGGGTATTTTTAAGAAAAGCAAAATTCTTGTTTAATGTTAATAAATCAGAAATGCCATCATACATTAATGAAATGTTTCATGTTCGGACAACAAATGAAAATTTACCAACTCTAAGATCCACAACTTCAAGTAATTACATTACACCTAGACCTAAAATTTTACCAAGTACCCCATTTTTATTACAAAAATCGGATGAGAGTGCTAATTAATTTATTGCCAATGCCTAAATAGATTATTGTGTAACGTGATCCACTGTTGTATACATTGTATATGTACATGTATATATAAGGGCCTCATGGAAGATTAGTTTGAAACTAAATGTGTAACCCTCTTAAAATAAAGTCTATTATTATTATTATATGTCTTCATACGCATGGCTACATTTCAATGAATAGTCTGAATAATAACGTAGTGATGCTTGTCTACATGTAGCATTGAGTTTGTTTTAATAAATAATATGGGTTTTATAGGGCATTTGGGCTATGAGACTGTTATAGGTCGTGCATTTTTATGATAAAAAAAAAATATGTGAAAAAAGGTTATCAAAATGTTATAACAAAATAAAATATAGTAATGGACGTCTCTTACATGTTCTTGGCTGATATAGGTATATTGATACACATAGCAGGTGAATGTTTTACGTATTAATTTCCATAAAGTCACTCCATTTGAATGGAAAATATCTAGTTTATCCTTAATAGTGGCAATAGTTCTCTTCTATTATTAGCTCACCTGAGCAAAGCTCATGTGAGCTATTCTTATGGCAAAGTGTCCGTCGTCCGTCGTCCGTGAACATTTTCAATCATCTTCTTCTCCCGAACTGCTGAGCCGATGTTGGTCAAACTTTACAGGGATGATATATGGGTGATGCCATTTCAGATTTGTTAAAATGAAGGTCATCGACAATCCAAGATGGCCGCCGTGGAAAAGTAGGTCAAATTCTTAAAAAATCTTCTTCTCATGAACCGCCGGGCCGATTTTGACGAACTTTGTATGAATGATCGATAGTTAATGCTGATTCAGATTTGTTCATATGGTGGCCCCTGGGTCAAAAATGGGCGTGGCCCGAGGGGTCAACTAGGGGTCAAATTATATTTTTGCCCGAATATGGTCATATAATATATCAAATCGAAGGTATCGACTAGTCGATCACTCTGGAGCATTTTTTGTCTAAATCAGATGATTTTGTCATCCAAGATGGCCACCGAAAGGTAAAAAAGTTGTTATTTTACTAAAGATTTCAAACGTATTCTTCTTGTGAACTGCTTGGCCAATATTGGCCAAACTTAACTGTAATGGTCTGTGGGTGAAGCCTGTCCATTTTTGTTAAAATGGAGGTCATCACCAAATCCAAGATGTCCGCCGTTGAAAAGTAGGTCAAATTGTCAAAAGAATCTTCTTCTCACAAACCTCCAGGCTGATTTCGACAAAACTTGGTGTGAATGATTGATATTTAACTCTGTTTCAGATTTGTTCATATGGTGGCACCTGGGTCAAAAATGGGCGTGGCCCGAGGGATCAACTAGGGGTCAAATTATATTTTTGACCGAATATGGTCATATAATATATCCAATCCAAGTATCGACGAGACGATCACTCTGGAGCATGTTTTGCCAAAATCAGATGATTTACGTCATCCAAGATGGCCACCGACAGGTCAAAAGGTTGTTCTTTTACTAAAGAGTTCAAAGGACTTCTTCTTGTGAACTGCTTGGCCGATATTGACCAAAACTTAACTGAAATGGTTTGTTGGTGAAGCTGTTCATTTTTGTCAAAATGGAGGTCATCACCAAATCCAAGATGTCCGCCGTTGAAAAGTAGGTCAAATTGTCAAAAAATCTTCTTCTCACAAACCGCCAGGCCGATTTCGACGAAACTTTGTATGAATGATCGATAGTTAACGCTGATTCAGATTTGTTCATATGGTGGCCTCTGGGTCAAAAATAGTCATGGCCCGAGGGGTCAAATAGGGGTCAAATTTTATTTTTGACCGAATATGGTCATTTTATATATCAAATCGAAGGTATAGCAATAAATCACATGCACATTCGCAATATATGTTAGATCAGAATGTACCAACAAATTATGTGGAACATTTGAAGTTGTAAGTGAAGAGTCTTTGTGAAATGAAGATGACCACTATGGAGGCTTTTAGGTGAGCGATACAGGCCCATTTGGGCCTCTTGTTATTGTTTGTTTCAGATATATTTTACAACGGCCTATCGATGGTTGCGTTTCATCATATTTGCACTTAAAAATAAAATATTTTGCTAGAAGAATTAAAAAGCTGATAAGCATTGTTTTATTTTTGCAGTCAACTTCACGTTACAAAATGATATATTTTCATATGTTAAATTACTATTGTAGTCTAGCCTACTTGTTTGCAATAGCAGGTTGATATCCGACCAAAATGGTGGTATGACGTTGCATTCCCAAAACATATGCTTATTAGAATCCACATTCATATGATGGAATTCACATAGGTTAGATGGTTTTAATTTGCATTTGAATAGAAAGGTATTGTTTGGAATTGGTCTTATGAAATAGTTGTACTGAAATACTCTAAGTTTTGTACTTATTGTGCTTTTATATGACAATGAAAAAATGTATTTCCATTCTATATCTTGTTTATTTACCAGTTCGTTTTCCCATTTGATTATATTTTTTGTTGTGCTAATCTTGATTTTTCAATCTGTATATTATATAATATTTTATTTATATGCTTCGATGATAAACATAAATTTATTGCATATTTGGGCGTTTTGTTAGTCAATGGCTCGGTTTTCATTTCTAGTTTCCATTCAGTTTTAATTTTACCGAATAATTTGTAATGTTTCAAAAAATCTCCAGTATTTGTCATATATATTTTTCATATCGTCAAAGCTATAAAAGTATTTTATTCTAAAATCATATATGTGTTTTAAATACATAATACCTTTATCATACCATTCTTTGTAGAATATAGTTAATATTTCTTTCATTTTTAGCTCGACTATTCGAAGAATAAGTAGAGCTTATGTTGTCGCGTCGGCGTCACCGTCACGCCTTGGTTAAGGTTTTTAGTCAACCTTGTATATGGAATACTACTGGCCCTACACCCACCATACTTGGACAACTTCATATTCTAGTGATGTACATCAATAACCCCTGATCTATATTTGACCTTGACCTACATTTCCTCTTGAATTACTTAGTTAATTCCCCTTGGTTAAGGTTTTTAGCACCTTGGTTAATAGTCAAGTTGTACAATTGAATACATTGTGCTACAGACACCATACTTGGACAACCATCCCCTGGGATGTACAATCAATAATGGTCTATATTTGACCTTGACCTACATCCTCTTTAATACTTAGTTAATTCCCCTTGGTTAAGGTTTTTAGTCAAGCTTGTATATGGAATACTCCTGGCCCTACACCCACCATACTTGGACAACTTCATCTCCTAGGGATGTACATCAGTAACCCCTGATCTATATTTGACCTTGACCTACATTTCCTCTTGAATTACTTAGTTAATTATCTTTGGTTAAGGTTTTTAGTCAACCTTCTACATGGAATACTCCTGGCCCTACACCAACCATACTTGGACAACTTTATCTCCTAGTGATGTACATCAACAACCCCTGACCTATATTTGACATTGACCTACATTTAACCTTGAATTACCTAGTTAATTCCCCTTGGTTAAGGTTTTTAGTCAACCTTGGTTAAAGTTTTTAGTCAAGCTTGTACATGGAATACTATTGTGCATACAGACACCATACTTGGACAACCTTTTCTCATAGGGATGTACATCAATAACCCCTGATCTATATTTGACCTTGACCTACATTTCCTCTTCAATTACTTAGTTAATTCTCCTTGGTTAAGGTTTTTAGTCAAGCTTGTATATGGAATACTCCTGGCCCTACACCCACCATACTTGGACAACTTCATCTCCTAGGGATGTACATCAATAAACCTTGATCTATATTTGACCTTCACCTACATTTGACCTTCACCTACATTTCCTCTTGAATTACTTAGTTAAGTTCTCTTTTGTTAATTTTTATTTTAGTCAAGCTTGTAGATGGAATACTCCTGGCCCTTCACCAACCATACTTGGACAACTTTATCTCCTAGTGATGTACATCAACAACCCCTGACCTATATTTGACTTTGACCTACATTTAACCTTGAATTACTTAGTTAATTCCCATTGGTTAAGGTTTTCAGTCAACCTTGGTTAAGGTTTTTAGTCAAGCTTTCTACATGGAATACTATTGTGCATACAGACACCATACTTGGACAACCTTTTCTCATAGCGATGTACATCAATAACCCCTGATCTATATTTGACATTGACCTACATTTCCTCTTGAATTACTTAGTTAATTCCCCTTGGTTAAGGTTTTTAGTGAAGCTTGTATATGGAATACTATTGGTCCTACACCCACCATACTTGGACAACTTCATCTCCTAGTGATGTACATCAACAACCCCTGATATATATTTCACCTTGACCTATATTTCCTCTTCAATTACTTACTTAAGTCACCTTGGTTAAGATTTTTAGTCAACCTTGGTTAAGGTTTTTACTCAAGCTTGTACATGGAATACTATTGTGCATACAGACACCATACTTGGACAACCTTTTCTCATAGGGATGTACATCAATAACCCCTGATCTATATTTGACCTTCACCTACATTTCCTCTTCAATTACTTAGTTAATTCTCTTTGGTTAAGGTTTTTAGTCAACCTTGTAGATGGAATACTCCTGGCCCTACACCAACCATACTTGGACAACTTCATCTCCTAGTGATGTACATCAACAACCCCTGACCTATATTTCACCTTGACCTACATTTAACCTTGAATTAATTAGTTAATCCCCCTTGGTTAAGGTTTTTAGTCAAGCTTGTATATGGAATACTATTGTGCATACAGACACCATACTTGGATAACTTTTTCTTCTAGGGATGTACATCAATAACCCCTGACCTATATTTTACCTTCACCTACATTTAACCTTGAATTACTTGGTTAATGTTTATAGTCAAGCTTGTATATGGAATACTCCTGGGCCTAGTGATGTACATCAATAATCCCTGACCTATATTTGACCTTGACCTACTTTTATCCTTGGATTACTTAGTTATTTCCCCTTGGTTAAGGTTTTTAGTCAAGCTTGTATATGGAATACTCCTGGGCCTACAGCAACCATACTTGGAAAACTTCATCTCCTAGTGATGTACATCAATAACCCCTGACCTATATCTGTCATTGACCTACATTTAACCTTGAATTACTTACTTAATTTCCCTTGGTTAAGTTTTTTAGTCAACCTTGGTTAAGGTTTTTATGCAGGCCGCAGCCACCTTGTTTGTCAAGCTATGTGTACATCGACAACCCTCGTAGTCGAGCTATGCTGTTCTCCTACAGCTCTTGTTAACTTAGTCATTGTTTCTACATTTGTCTATACAATTCTATATACGGTACAGAGTTTGTGTACACAACTCCTCCGAAACCGTTCAGTCAATCGTTCTGAAACTATACACACGTCTTCTACACATATTGAAGATCTGCACCTTGGTGTTTTTATGCCGAAAAAATATTTTTTAACAAAAATATCACCTTTTTAACTTAGCCATTTTTCTACATTTTTCTATACAATTTTATATAGGGTACAGAGTTTGTGTACACAACTCCTCCGAAACCGTTCAGTCGATCGTTCTGAAACTATACACACGTTTTCTACACATATTGAAGATGTACACCTTGGTGTTTTTATGCAAAAATATCACCTTTTTAACTTAGCCATTTTATTCTACATTATTGTATCCAATTCCCTATCATTTCTACTTTACACTCTACTTTTCTATCTCTGCCTAAATTAGTATACATATTTAGCACAACGAGATGAAGAAATAATGCTATAGACTTTCAAATTCTCATTAATGTTTCTTGCCTTGGTGACAGCTTCACATTTCTGCATCTTCGCTGTCTGGCCCATATTTGACGGGCGTATTTTGTGACTTGCGGCACTCTTGTTGCATTTCAGTTAGAGATCGATTTTATGTAGTGCTCTTTTATGTCATTCCAGTATAGCTTGTAAAATTCAGCAGTTATACCATCTGATCCTGGGCTTTTCATGTTTTTCATTTCCTTTATTGCTGCTACACATTCATATTTACACACTGGTTAGGCCGAACGCTTGGTCGACAGATGCAACGAATATCCGTACGTTTTGGAACGAGCGGTAGTCAGATAAAATGGCCGAAAAGGAAGCAGTTTTTGAGGTAAGCGTTGTATTTATATTTATATTTATGATATATAAACAAATTCAGCCTCATGATTGGTCTTACGGAATGCCCCCAAGTATCGGCCGTCTGCAAATACTGCTTTTGAAGCTGTGTAAGTGGAATTGATTGAGAAATGCAAAACAAAGTTTGGGTTGTCAACAACAAAACGTGGGACTTTTTTCAAAGTAGCACAAAATGACCCTGTATGCCCATTTATCGTACACATGTGATCCCCGGCATTTAGAAATCATTGAATACATGTAGAGAAATACAATTTGAGACACCTGCCGACACAACAACACATTGCATGCAGAATATTGACATTTTGTACTGCAACGATGGGCAATGCCGATTGACATGCAACGCATATGCTGCCGATGCAGTATCAATTGAACGAATAATATGTCTTTCGGCAAAACTCTACAGTTTATTTTCCAAACAATGTCGTTCTTATCCGACGTTCGTGCTGTCAGATGCGTATTATTGGAAATAGTCCACGTTTATGTGCCAATTTTGCGGGTTGGTCTAAATTTTATGTTTTATTCATTATTCCACTACTTTCTGTGGTGTGGTCTTTAAATTGAAATGTCTCTGTTCGCATGTAGACACACTGCATACAAATTAAACACATTGAAGCACGACCCTAGCAAAATATATAACGGCTAGCGTATGTTGTTTCAGCAAATATGTATACTGGAACGAGTTGTCGCACTCTTCACAATCATGAGGTTTGTTTCCAGCATGGATTCCAAGATGGCGTATAAGAGAAGACTTGGAGCTGTACGTCTTCGAGCATATTTCGCAGACAAAGGGTCTCTCCATCTGTGGAAGAAGAATAATAACATATAAATACTTCAGGGAAAGCATACGCTGTGGATTCATACCATTGTAACCGCCGCAAATAAAACAAAGAATGTATCTAATTTTTGAAAATCGGCCAGCTATAATTGTGTTATCTACGCGTCGATCACTGGATGCTGTAATGCTGGATGAACACGTAAGACATATGCCGAAATACATATTATTCGTTCAATTGATACTGCATCGGCAGCATATGCGTTGCATGTCAATCGGCATTGCCCATCGTTGCAGTAAAAAAATGTAAATATTCTGCATGCAATGTGTTGTTGTGTCGGCAGGTGTCTCAAATTGTATTTCTCTACATGTATTCAATGATTTCCAATGTCAGGGGTCACATATGTGTACGATAAATGGGCAAACGGCCATTTTGTGCTAATTTGAAATGAAATTTCACGTTTTGTTGTTGACAACCCAAACTTTGTTTTGCATTTCTCCATCAATTCCACTTACACAGCTTCAAAAGCAGTATTTGCAGACGACCGATACTTGGGGGCATTCCGTAAGACCAATCATGAGGCTGAATTTGTTTATATATCATAAATATAAATACAACGCTTACCTCAAAAACTGCTTCCTTTTCGGCCATTTTATCTGACTGCCGCGCGTTCCAAAACGTACGGATATTCGTTGCATCTGTCGACCAAGCGTTCGGCCTAACCAGTGTGATTTAATGTAACCCTCACACGACTGTTTTTCGCTTTTGTTTAGTTTGTGGTTAATGAAGTTGAAAAATGTGTGATTAGTGTGATTTATATTATTATCTTCTTCATAAATATGCACATAATAGTGTTGTACATGGTTTAGAATATCTGTTTGGTTGTTTTCCAGTGCCCCATTTATAATTAATTGTTTAAATGTGTTTGCTTCACTTCTCTTCTTTCCCAAGTTTGTAAAATATTTCGTATTTTTTCTGACCCTTCAAATCATTCAGCCTTTGATCTTAATAGTATGCCCTTTATCTTCTTGTTAATGATTTCCACTATGTTTATTTTGTTCGACATTTAATTTGTCTAATATATCTGGATTGTTTGGGGCATTTGTTAAGTTTTATTTTTTGTTCATTTGCTCTATCTTTCTTCTTCACCATACTTGAATATTTTATGGATTCATTTCTTACAGTTCCTTTTATTAGTTCCCACACAGTATTTGGGTTACAACCTACATTTTGATTTATTATTATTAGCCGATCTATTTATAGATCGGCTAATATATTGGTTATCCATCGAATTCTGAAAAAGTTTGTAGCAACCCTTTTCTCCGCTATTCGGTAATCTACGAACGCGAATTTTTCTGTATCACTTCCAAATTGCATCAACCGATAAAGTTTGCATTTTTGGCAATTATCTCCGTTTAAAACTTTACTTATAGCCAAATAACACAATTTTGAATACGTAATGAGCTGTACGCGGAAGAGATTTAACCCGGAAGTTATTGTTGTTGAAGTCCATAGTTGGCTCTAATGGCCATATACGCCAACATACGCCGATTATTGGGCTAATTTAATTTGCTTTTATTTATTAAACAGAACAAGTTTCAGCCACGTATAATCGCGTAAAATGTGTTTATTCGGCTAATTTATAATCGACCTCTGCTCAAAATCTCCTTACTAGCAACCCCAGCATTTTCGGGTTTATCCCAGCATCTCGGGTTTATCCCATTGGATCGCGTATGCGCGTCATTTGACGCTAGTTAATATTCACAAAATTTTCCACCAATCAAAACGAAGAATTGCCCTTCATAGCGAACTTTGTTTACGTATCATGCAGGGATGGCAGGGATGCATCCAGCACGCGCGATTGCGGCAATCCCCCTTAATTATTGTCAATGCGCAAATTATTGATTGTCTTGCGCCCGACATCGCGCAAAAATCACGGATGGGGCACATTAGGCCAATCTGGGCATGTGCCTGAATACGCAGGAGCTTGCGTCTATTTTTAGATGACACTGTAACCGCTAGATATATATAGCTCTGGTAGCTCCGCCCACTCGTTTGCTGCCACAGAATTCGGACAAACACACAGTGACTACAACTTTGTGTATTGCGGAGTGTAATTTGTAGATAAATAGAGCATACAGTACAGGTGTTACGCTGGAATATTTCGCAACATAATGGTGACAACAAAACATTGCTGCTATGGCATTGCTGCTATTGGATGGATTTGGGAACGGGTTTCCAAAACCTGCACAAAATCGAGAAAAATGTCAACGCTGGGTACAGAACTGTGGTCGAAAATAGTTTACCATTGACAATGTTACCAGAGACACCTACATATGTTCGATGCACTTTACCCTGATTTGATCGGCTAATAACATCATGCTCTGCATGACTTTTCATTTCCTGAATTGATGGTTTTATTTTTTGTTTGTATTCCTCTTGTAGCAAAATACTGTTATTTAGCTTAAAACATCCTGGTCCTCTTATTAGTTCACATACATTTAACTTTAGCAATACTGCTGAATGGTCAGACAAAAACCCAGGTAAGATATCACAATGTGTTACTGCATTTAGTAAATTAGCTGATATGAGGAAGTAGTCCAGTCTGTAGAATATTGGTGGTCTATGATTAGAATGCCAAGTAAAACGTTTGTAGTCTGGATGTCTGAGTCTGAATATGTATTACAAAGTCTTATCAAACCCATATAAAACTATTTTATTTAGCTAAACTACAAACGACACAACTATCAAACGAGGTTTACAGCTTATTGCCTTGCAGAGAACTCCCCCAATACCTGGCTACCTCTATATATATCTCGCTGAGCAACAGATCATATTACCGTTCTCCCTGCCTCAGAGAGCGGCTATTGAATTATAGGAATTATGCCTGTAACTTGTAGTGGACCAGTGTAGTCCATGCATTGATTTAGTGTATAGAGACAGTGAATACATCACTTTGTCACATATGTCATTGATTTTCACTTATAATGTCATTTATTTTTGTTGGACATCTTTTATTTGTATCTCTTCTGCCATTTATCTTATCTAAATTGAAATCGGTGACGTTAAAATCGCCTCCCAATATTAGAGATTCGCTATTATTCTGAATCACTAAATGTTCCAATGTAGTAAAAAAATCTATATCTTCAATATTAGGTTCATAAATGTTTATTAATGTTAGTGTTGTACTGGCTATACATATTTTTAGCAACAGTCGTCCTGGAATTATATCTTTATATTCTATAATATTATATGAAGAGTTTAAATTGAGTAGAATTCCGATTCCTATGCTATTTGAGCTGTTACCAGAACAAAATATTTCATTATCCCATTTGTTTTTCCATTGGTCTGTACATCCATGTGTACAATGAAGCTCTTGTAGAAAGCATACAGCAAATTTATTTTGTTTCAACCACGAAAATATGTTTGTGAATTTGGTTTTGTTCCCAAGCCTGTTTACATTGAAGCTACAGAATTTCGAGTCCATTGGTTATGGTGTTTTTATAATTTTGCTTATTTTCACAAACTACATGACATTCATACCTACTAGTATATTCACATCCATTGACTAGGGGTCTTTTGCATGAGGTATCATATGTAGGATGGTTAGCTTTATCTTTATATAGGCGGGGATATAATATATAGGGAAGAGGTCGGTACGGTGTGGGTGTAGTAATATTTAAAATAGTTTCATTCGGATCGAGGAAAATGCATTATTTACTGACAACTTCCAAATTCAATAATAGTTGGCTTTCATTGACGATAATTATGTGATGTCAATGTTTAGGACTATAATAAGAAAGCTGACTGCGTGTTCCTCAATCAGGCTACACAGATGCGCATACTGATTGGGGCCCATATTGTCTGTCTACACTATATATATTCTCAAAAATGTATACAGTCAGAATTCGTTACAACGGCATAGTTCGTTTGAGACGAATCTGCCGGTATAACGAATCGGGGATTTTTTCCGTCCGATTCCGGTAATTGTTATCTGTCGGGAATTGGTATCTGTTGGGAATTGGCTACCACGCATTGTAGCGATGTTATTTGTTGTCAATTTATGCTAGCGTAATTCGGCATTATCGGCGCGATATGTGCTGAATTAAATACTTATTTGTCACCTCGTTGATAAATCAATGCATATGTATACAAATTTATATCAATGAAACAAACAACATTCAATAATAATCCGATGTTTGACAAGATCAAGGTTGCATGCGAACCTCGTGTGATAATTGGTAATTACGTAGACACGTGACTACCGGATTATATGTGAACGTTGTTTCTTTATTGTTAGAAATTCGCAAACAAGTGCATAAAGAAAAGAAACACATTTAAATGAACAGTTTGTTTTTATTTACATGCTAACATTTATGAAAATACGAAACAATAACATACAGAGTTGTATCCCTTTCAGTATTTCATTTCGCCCCAACGAGAACTCGGCCCAGAGACTATGTTGCACATTTTAACATGTTTAATAACAGTTTGATTTTATTTACATGCTAACATTTATGAAAATACAAAACAATAATGTACAGAGTTGTATCCCTTCAATATTTCATTTCACCCCAACGAGAACTCGCCCCAGAACGTTGTCGTACATTGTTAGATTTGGGCACATTCTCTCACTTTGATTTGTCACGTAGAATGTCCCCGACAGTTGAGCGACATAACTGTTTTCCCCATAACGTGGTGAAATGAGTGGCGATTAAATCCTGCGTAACACCGGGATGAGATTTACTATAATCCGCGATCTCACGTTTATCGGAAACAGAAAAATGAGTTCTGCGGCGTTTTCGTGGTGGCTCCATTTGAACGTTCACTATGTAATGAAGTGAATTATTAAGTGATTTGAAATGGCCAGCGCATCTCGTATTAATACAGACGGGTCGATGAGTGATCAATTAAGTTAATTTATTAATTTGCTTACCAGGTGAGCTGTTCGTCACTTATATGTAAATTTAGTTGCTAACTGTTAATCTATTTTCCTAATTTTTGTTTGGCAAAATAATTCATCACCGCAATAATCCTTAATTATATGTGGACAAAGAAACACGCGGTCGAGTATTTGTGACAATATACAGACCGACACGTTGTTAATTGACGCGATTTATGACATCGTGTCAGGGTTAATCAGCCGTGAAATTGTTTAGCGACTGGTTCCCGAACATCGGTGATGCCGGATAACTGAGCTGGGTCACAGTCCTGGTACCAGCTACACAGGTTACCGGCGCCGTTATAGCGAACATTAAATACGACTTAAATTGTATATTCGTTTGCGGGATTTCTCTGCCGGTGCCGGAAGCCGAATTTGCCGGTATATCGAACAGATTAAAGAGCGTGCCGATTCGTTTGGCGGCGTATCATGCCGGAAGGCGAATATGCCGTTGTAAAGTGTGCCGCTGTAACGAATTCTGACTGTAATAGGGTTGTGACACGCGACTCGTATGTGCACCCTAACGAACATATTGCCAGCCCGTAGTCATATCCTAGCATATACAAATTTGTATATGCACAATTAAGCCTATAATCAGCTAACAACTATTAACGTCCGGCCTCCAATGATGAGCACTCATGAAGTTAACAGCATTGCGCATTACAGTCTGCTCGTGATCAGGTCTAAAGTAGAGCAGTTACGAAATCTATAGCGTTATGAAATGTCCGGGCGGGTGGGCTTGACTGGTACTAACCCAATGGATCTTTCAGGTAGGGAATGCCCAATCGGGGACCCCCGCTGGGAAACGAACGATCCGGTCTGCTCACCACCGGACACATAGTGCTCTATCTATTAAATTATAAAGTATTGACTGCTTACATGCGGGGGCCGGTATTTTAGCGGGTGGGGATAACCATACATGCAAATCTGCACAAATGATTTACCATATTTTTATTTGCATCTTCCTAAATCTACAACAATAACAGTTTTAAATAATAAAGACCAATAACATGGCCAACCACAGACAATATTGACAGGGCAACACGACTCGTAGACGTAAACGACATGACCAGTGACAAACTTACAAATGACCCCGATACTGACTGGGGGGGACCCATTTTGTCACTAACCATGCATGTCCATCTCCCGTCACTTTACAGAACAATGGAACGCCGTGATGCCGAGGGGTCTTTGAGGTGGTACGTATATATATGTGTATGTGTGTATGTATGTGTATGTATGTGTGTATGTATATGTGTATATATGTATATATATGTATATATGCGTGTGTGTGTGTGTGTGGGTGTGATATATATATATATATATATGTATGTGTGTGTGTGTGGATGTGTGTATGCATATATATATATGTATGTGTGTATATGTGTGTATGGGTATATATGTGTGTGTACATATGTATATGTGTATGTACGTCTGTGTGTGCCTGCGTGAGTGTGTGTGCGCGTGCGTGCGTGCGTGCGTGCGTGCGTGCGTGCGTGTGTGTGTGTGATTGATTGAATGGGGGCTGGGCTAAGTGATGTGGTGTGTGGTTGGCGGGTGTATGGATGGGTTGATGTGGTCCACTAATTCAATGGAATTGGGCTAAGTGATTGAGTGAGTCAGTGGGGTGGGGTAGTCAGCTGGTTGAGAGTAGTTGTGCAAAATCGCCTCCTTTTGAGGTTTTTTGTTTTTTTTTTTGAGCTTTACTACAGGGACTCCGGAGCTACCGGGGAAACTGGAGGTTTCCTCCACCAGGAGTAATTGCTTTTTATGTCGAAATTGACAATCTGCATTACTCCAATATAGACAAATCATTAAAACGATTAATGTGTATTAGTCTATTTTCGGCCAAAATCTGACGGTGTGGTAGGTGACTCAAAACTAAACTAAAATTAAAATAAATGCTAGTAAATAACAAAGACAAATATATATATAAAACCCAATTAACAACCCAAAATCAGCAACCACGGTTATCATGATAGGTTATATAGCATTCTGATACAGCACACTAACATAGGGTGAGGGTGACACGTCAAATACCATACCGTCAGAAATCACTTTCTTCTTCTCTTCTCTTCTCTTCTCGATGGTGATTAGGTAGGATTGGGACTAAATGTGACAATAAGTTAATTACGTAGAGCACACTTGCTAGACATTAGTGACTCAGATAGTATACTCGCCACTTAATTTCATTTGACCAGTCGTGTGCCACTCAAAACGCACAAATCACATAAACTAGTATGGGTTCCCCTCAATCATCTATAATCGATACCCAGCCATACTATATCACACACATATAAGCTGATGGGTGCTATAGGAGGCCTCAAATTGTAGGTTACCATACCTGCATAGATTCTCCTATATTTGACGCACATTTTTGGAGCCTGAATTATAAATGCAACATTTATCAAAATTCGGAAATATAAACCAGACCGACGACCATCGGCCTGCTTCTTTACTGGGCTATATATCCCGGGTATGGAAGGTGTTCGAGCCAATTCCCACCCTTAAATATGAGCCGAATGAATGAATGAATGAACGACTCGTATGTTACATGTATCTAAAGCGCTGGAGAAATAATAATGGAGAAGCACAGTCGTCAATATTTAACAACACATACTGGTTGGGAGATCGCTGAATGTACCAAGCTGTAAGGATACTTTTTGTATGACAAAATGTAAAAAGAACACAGTATCAGGAGGGCAGTGTAGAACCATATCTGACTGCACTATTGTCTCTGTTTGTTTGTTTTTTGTTTGTTGGGGTTTAACGGCCTATCAACAGCTAAGGTCATTTAAGGCCGGGTCAATGGGTTTAGTACTAACTCCCATATATTACCTGTACATGTTCAAGTACAATAACAAAACTATATATTCAGCCCTGAAATCAGAATAATCCTGATCTGATGCCAGGTCCTCGCCACACCAGAATCACTTGGCCCCTCCCAAAAGCAGAAGGATCAGTAATAATCTTACTACTTTTATGGAGGAACCACATTTCCAAACAAACTTGGATTTCTACGCTTAGTGGGGAAAAAAATGTGTCTATCTGGCAGTGTACAGCTCAATCACGATATTCACTCAGTTGGGGCTTACCTTGAGTGTCGATTGTTTTATAATTAATACAATATCTGGTTCATGATTCAAGTAACAATATTAATCGAATGTTCAGTTTCCAATTTCAAGTATTATAGAAAATATCTGAGTCAAGCAGAGTGGATTTCGATCTGAGTGCACGTTCGAGAGTCAAAGACACACTGAGCTTGTCAAAACAAATCCATGACTTTTATTATAATTATGAATGGATGATTTTTAAACAAACGTATAAGTATTTTTTATACCGCAGATACATTTTTAGCGTTTTCATTGGACAGCTTGATGGGCAATATGAGCCCATATTACCTGTCAAGCCAGTCAATATGGCTCGAATAAAAACGGCAGTCGAGGCCGAGTCGAAAATGAAAATTTTAGAAATCACCCCCTATACACAGTCATATGGATTGGTAATGACCTAACTAAGAAAATAATAGTTAGAAATTGCCAAAAGTTATTAACTAATTTCTACTTGTTTAGGTTTGGATGACGTTGGGTAGTATTTGCAACATCATGACGTCGTGCCGTTTGGCGCCATATTGATATAACGTTAAAAATAAATTCTGTAGTAATATCAAGAATCTTTGGTATGACAAACACGTTCTTGTGGTTCTACAAAGTCAACATCGTGCCATATTCCCCACCTGAAACCACATTCCCCCTCGGCTACGCCTTGTATGAATATAGATTCAGATAGAGGCAATACTACACAAAACCGACTGCAGAATCACAACAACTTAAAATATAAGCTGTGTTTTTTTTCTAATATTGACCTTCAACAATTAAAATACACACACACATAAAGGCCACTATTATATGTAAATCATTTTCTGCGTTTTTGCTAATAGTTTTCTTTTTCGTGAGCAGAAATTTGGGTGTGTTATACACAATATTAGCTTATATATAATAACGTTTTTTTAATTATTTATGTTTGTTTTTAGCGAAACATTGGCGAAATAAAAGTAAACATGTAATACATGTACTGATATAGATGTTTTATACAGCGTCCGCATTTAAATGCAATTAATACATCATTTCTTTTTCATATGTGGTTAGCCTCACTAAACTCCTCATGACAAACTTTCAGCCTGACGTTTCTATATCTGCTTTAACGGTAATTAGTACGTTTCTGTGAACAATTTTTTTTAAATGTTCTTAGTCATGTGAAGTTTAGCGAAATGGCCCTGATTGCGTAACATTATGTTGATCATATAAAGTGTGAAAATAAAAAAGATCCCATATAGGCATCAAACCTGATACAAACGGTCTTGTTGTTATTGTTATAATGTGCTCAGTGTAAGTAACAGCAAATATAATTTTAAGTTCTGCACAATGCACATGACCATCCGTATCTCTGATGTTTTGCATGCCGAGTAGATGAGTGGATTGTTTTGTTTTCATAAAAAATCATGTAGCACGCGAGGTCGCTACCGTGATGATATGTTGTGCATATGCTCCCGACTGAGAAAAAGGACATCAATGCTTTTGCATCAATAGGAGATATTATTTACCGAGAACACGCTCGTACACAATTTGATTAAAATAATCGTGTTACTGCTATTAGTATTGTTACTACCGTGTTTCAGTTGCAAACAGAGTTGTCCATGATCAGACTGCCGATGCGCGGCTGATCCCAGTCTACGCTGATAGCACATGTGTTAAGGTCCATTATCCCAGCCAGTGGTAATATCGCGATCCCTGACTATATACCGTTATACATTCAGTTGAAAGTATGTGCTCTCTTGCTCAAATAAATTGCTGTTTATTGACAGACAAAAGGGAGTTTTAGGTCATATCCCACCAGTATAGATCCGTGTTGTGTTGTAAATCGTGTCAATTGGTATACATGTATATACTAGCTTGTTAGTTCCAAGGTTCAAACATTAATAAGTATTTTAACAACATATTGAATGTGTCGTGTGCAATATTATGCAGGTACATATTTTGTCTCGTGATAACACAATAATCATACAAAAAAAGTTTGACTTCCGATATTCTTTGCGCAGACTCGGATTAGCCTATACGTATCCATACAATCTAATCAGGGTTGACGCCAATAGTACTAATTATATACATTGTAGTTAACGTATTGAATGTATTATGAATATGTAGGAATACCACATATGCATGCCACACTGAATATTATTTTGCCGTTGACCATCACAACATGGCTTAAACATTTAGCAGTGTCGGTTAAGAAGTTTGCCGGAGTTTCTCAATTCTGTCATGACTTCTATATCCCTTGACGGATTACTTTTAATATTTCAATACATAACTCTTGTGCATAAATGCCGCGTGATTTTGATTTGTGTGCCGATAGGCCACATTTTCTCGTTATATACTCAAGTGAAAGTCTTGTCCCCTCTACTAGATTGCGGCTTGTAGGTTTATCGTGGGTGAAAACAAAGAAAACCCAAATTTAATATGAAATTTATTCATTAACGAAGGTAATGGTATGAAATTCATTATGATATGAAAATCGTGTGTATGCCATATCAGATATGCAAATGAACACGTCGAAATACCTAAATTAAACACAAAAGTCAGTACCGTGTATGTCCCCCATTAGCCCGAATCACTGCGTTGCACCGTCTCCTCATAGAGTCGATAAGGTCGCGAATTGTTCCTTGCGGAATGTTGGCCCACTCGTCAAAAACGGCCACTTGAAGTTCGTTGACGTTTCTCGGCTGATGTGGACGTTGACGTAATTTACGTTTGACGTCCCATAGATGCTCGATAGGATTTAGATCCTGACTTCTCGCTGGCCATTTAAGAAAATTCACGTTATGTCTTTCCAAGAACTGTGTAGTAGCGTTAGCAGTGTGGCTTATGGCATTGTCTTGCTGAAACGAAACATCATGTTACGGTTAACGTCAAAGAACGGAACAACCGGCGCCAGTACAACATCTCTGTATTTGGCTGCGTTCAAATTTCCTTCAATTGGCACCAAACGCGTCTTGTGGTGAAAACTTATGCCGCCCCAAAACATCTTCAATCCACCGGCGTACCTGTCTCTAACACACAACAATCGGCGTAACGTTCGTTCTTGCGTCGTGTGTTGACAAGTTGAATCTGCATTCGTCGGAGAAAAAAACATTATTCCAGTCTCTCCGAGTCCATCGCAGATGATTTCTGGCCCAAACAATGCGATTGTTCCGATTCCGTCGTGATAGGATAGGCCCAAAGTATGGTCTCCGCGCTCTGACGCCAATATCCCTCAGCCGTTTTTTGACGGTGGCTCTGCTAACGTCACGACCGGCTCTCCCTGAAATCCTTCCGACGTCGACGCAGCATTTTCCACCCTGTTACGCAATCTTGACGTCATGACGTCACACGCGGTCTCCCGCTGCGTGGCAAGTGTTTGACGGAGCCTGTTCGCCGGAATTTCACCCTCAATCGTCGAATTGTCTTCGGATGGACTCCAAAATGACGTGCGACATCAATTTGTCTGGCCCCAGCATCCAACATGCCTATTGCGCGTTCTTTCAAATTTTCTCCTGACGTCGGCATGACGTTAATCAAGTTACGTCTGAAATGCTGCATACAGCGCGTATTCTCCTAGAGTTTTTTCGTGTTTTTCTTACTTGGCAGACTTGTATGCTTCGTAATGGACAATAATATCGAAGTGAATACTGCACGAGCACCTCGTACATGCCAAAACGATAAAACGTCAATTTTGTGGCGCACGTGCCGTTACAGGTGAATTAATTCAATAAAACCCGGGCATCGCAAATAGATATCCTGTGCGATCTTTTGTGTATAATTTTATAATTATACGCCATCAATTCATCTCAAAATATGAAATTATAAAAGGGGACAAGACTTGTTCACTTGAGTATATCTTGGGTCTGGCACTGTACATTCCGGTTGCATTACAATATTGAAGTACAGTATAAAACATCCGTGAACAGCAACCTCTCTTGAACAATACCCTCTTCATAACAGCCACTAGTTTATATGCTGTATATTTAACCTCCCAACAACAGTTGCTACAGCTACATTATCGATCACGGGGTCATCATTTTAACAAATCTGAAAGAGCATAGACTGCCGATATCGATCATTTCTCACAGGATTTGTCGAATCGGTTTGTGAGAAGATTTTTTAAGAATGTGACCTACTTTTCTGGCAATCTTGGATTATGTGATCTCCATTTTAAGAGAAATCTTAAAAGACCTCACACATAGATCATTCATGTGAAGTTTGACCAACATCGGTCCAGTGGTTCAGGAGAAGGCGTTTGAAATTGTGGACGGACGGACTGAAAAGCGGTAACAATAGCTCACTTGAGCCTTTGGCTCAGGCGAGCTAAAAACTTAACACAAGTTTTGGACAGAAGTACACACGGACACTCAATATGCATCACTTTCTGCAAGTGGGCTCGACAAAAATCAGATACAGTGAAACCTCTCTAAACCTGACACCCTGGTCCCCAGGGTGTCCGGCTTGGAGAGGTTTCACTGTAAATCAGGTATTTGATCATTCTGAGCCATACTGTGTACTATGCAATCATGAACAGACATTATCCCCCCCACCCCCCCCGAGATAAATGACCAAGAAACTCATCAAAAATAATATCACAGCTGTAGCCTGTTTATTTGAATATTGATGTTGGTATCAAGTAAGGTCTACTGGACATGAACGCATGTAGCCTTTCCAATACTACAGACCTCCCTCATAATATCGGCAAACGTAGATCCAGATGAGCGGCTCGTAATGATGGTTAACACTTTCAACACTACAGACCTCTATCCTAATATTTGCAAACAGTGTAGATCCTGACGAGCCAGCTCATAGCAATGGTTAACACTTTCAACACTACAGACCTCTAACTTAATATTTTCAAACAGTGTAGATCCAGATAAGCCAGCTCGTAACGATGATTAACACTTTCAACACTACAGTCATCTATCCTAATGTTTGCAAACAGTGTAGATCCAGACGAGCTGGCTCGTAACAATTATTAACACTACAGACCTCTAACTTAATTATTGTAAACAGTGTAGATCCAGATGAGCCAACTCGTAACGATGATTAACACTTTCAACACTACAGACTTCTATCCTAATACATATAACAGTCACTGGTTCAAGAGTGGGCTGTTCTACTTATTGTCAATTCATTTTCCTCTGTCATTGAGCCGAACCAATCAAACCAAAAATAGTGTCCTCCATCATCTCAGCTGCAAGTCTCATCCGAAAGTGTGATGCCTAAGATCGGGTTCATCAACGCACAACCTCTGGTATTGAAGTCTAGTGCTCCAACCTCGTAGCCACAACCCATTCCGCTGACTAATTGATTGGGGTTTTACGTCCATCCACCAGTACTGTCACATACAGATGGAGACTGGTGTAATATGGGCCAGCTAACACTGACCAGCAGGGGGCCATTTCACTAAACTTTGTACGACTAAAATGTTCGCAAGTGCAAAATTATGATGGTCTGTAAATTGTTTTCTTGTAAACAAGTATTGGATTTACATTTATTGAGCATAGGCTGCATATGCATCCTATGCTCAATAAAAGTAAATCTATCAATTGAAATTTCCAGACCATCATAAATGTGCACTTACGAACATTTTAGACGTACGAAGATTAGTGAAACGGCCCCCAGATATTAGTAGCCACAGACTAGTATCTCCCACCGACGACGGTTTACAGCTTCTGACATTGTTGCGGATATCACTGTTAATATCACAAGCACAATAGTGGTGTCACGATCCATGAGTCGCGTCACGAGACCTTCGCTGAATATCACGATCCATGAGTCACGTCACAAGACCTTCACTGCATATCACGATCCACGAGTCGCGTCACGAGACCTTCGCTGAATATCACGATCCACGAGTCGCATCACGAGACCTTCACTGAATTTCTCGATCCATGAGTCGCATCACGAGACCTTCGCTGGTCCGAGACTGCCGCCCGTCTTCTCTAGGATGGTTTTCATAGTCAGAGTTTCTCCTGGAAAATATAAACGATAAGGATAACTTGTATTATATACCTACCCATGAAAATACATAGCTATGCGATGTAAATAAGTCATATGTTCTCAACGATGTAAATAAACAATGTCCGGTGAGATATCAGTTCTGCCGGTATATATATATAAGGAAAGTTCACACAATGCTAAGATTGTGACCTTGGCCTTGAAGTTAGCAGGGTTTGAGGGTTGTGGATTTGTAACGGCATGATAGAGGACCATTAGAGGAAGACGTGTGTGAAATATCAAGAAGTGGTATGAAATGGGGTGAATACAAATTAAAACAAATTTCCCCCAATGTTAAGTTTGTGAAAGCACTACGACTGACATTGACCTTGGCGTTAACGAGGGTCATGGCATGGCATGATAGAGAACCACTGGAGGAAAGTATATCAAGAAGTGAAGAGCTAAGTTTTACCAATGTATTACCAGGTATTTTACCAGGTATTCTCTCTATCTACATATTGACTTGGCACAGCAAGCGTCAGAAACAGTAGGTATTCCTAGATGAGCCTTGGAATTCCTGTGTTTCCTAGCCTTGCCAGAAAACTTGATATCACAAGACGCCAATCTGGTATTTTCATTATAAAGCCTTGCTAATTTGATCCGGCTCGGTTTGGAAGTAGTAGCAATTCTGAGGCTCGCCGAGGAATACTACACGTTTCTTAGTATAGCGTCATACAATTGATATCAAAAGACACCATTGCAAGAAATATTTTCATATTTTTTAGAACAAAAACGCCCCTTTTTCATACATGGACTAGTCTGAAAATCATTTTGTGACGATTGGATTGGTTACGAAAGGTTGAAAGGGTTGATGTACAGCACTGCGATATCAGTCGGCGTGTATTTAGTCGATGTACAACCAGTATAGAGGAATGTTACCGTTGGGAATGTGGTAGGCGCGCTCCATGCCCTGGGGGTTAGAGGGCGTGACACACGTAGCATCCGCCTCCTTCCGCAGGCACCGGTCCACCTCGACTGCACTGAAGAATGCCACCGACTACAACAGGGAAAGTGAAACGGTTTAACATCCCAGTAACAGGTTTCAAACCCACAACGTCCGTAGCCAATTTCACCAAAATTGCAAAGTATACTTATCTTGCTAATTACACTTTGAGGGAGAAATTTTCAATTTAAGGATAATTTATTAATTTTTGTTATACTGAATTTATTAAAATTATTTAAATATATGCAGTCGTTAGTTCTATATGAAACAAAGCATTTTGGGAAAAATGAATTATTACTCCCTCAAAGTATACCTAGCTAAGTAAGTATGCTTAACAATGTTGGTGACATCGGCTACTGCTACTGGAGTCCAATGCTCTATCCATTACACACCCCATCAGCGTGTATACGGTGAACACACAGCTAGTGTAGTGGTACATTACCATTGTGTATGTGGTACTGAAGAACGCCACCATATATTTCTTTTTAACCCTTACAATTCTGAATTAAAATTTGTCGTCTGCTGTTTATTTTCCACTTTTCTCATCAAAACCAGGTTTTGACAACACTTTAGAATCATTTCCAATGGAAATGATTCTAAAATGTTCTCAAATCATGTTTTTATTGAGAAAAAATACAAAACATGAATCAACAGCAGACGACAATTTACGCTTGCCGTGTTCTAAGGGTTGGCATCCCAGCAACAGGCTAGGCTACAAGTCACGAAAGCTGCCCAAATTTTACGGCTATATAAACAATTAAAAAACAATAATTTTTTTGATATTAAATTAAAGCAAAATTTAAGAATGAGCCTTCTTTTTATTTCGTGAAATTTGGACAAATATTGATTTTATTGCAAAAAAAAATTTCCCCATGTTAAATCCACAGAGTGAAGATGTCTATATAAAGGGGATTTAACATGGGAAAATATTTGAATTTCAGAAAAACTAGACCGACTTTTAAAATTTAACTTGTTTTCTTAGATCATTTCTTTAAAGCTATCTAGCCAGGTTTCGGAGTCAATTTCCAAAAAGTTTCGTTTTCTGACTCCTCCCATAGCTCCTCCATCTCCTTTTCCCCCATGTAAATCAGTTTTTCGTAATAAAATCAATATTTGACCAAATTTCACAAAATAAAAAGAAGGCTCATTCTTAAATTTTGCTTTAATTTAATATTATCGAAAAGTACTGTTTTTGCATTGTTTATGTAGCCGTAACATTTGGGCAGGTTTAGTGAAACAGACAGTAGGATGAGTGAGATGAAAGCACTATGGAGGGACAGTGAAAGGGTTTTAACTTCCCAGCAACAGGCTTCAAGTCTTATCCAAAACACGAGAGAGATGATAACACTATGGTAGAAATGTAGAGACATGTGAAAGGATTAACATCCGGGTATTGAAGGTTCTTTGAACCAACTCCCACCCTTAAATGTGATTGTGACTGGAGAAATAGGGCATATGGCATCTGTGACCAGTGTAGCTTCTGATAGCACATTCCTATAGCCTGATAACAATCTATGTTGCCTGTTAGAAGCACAACATTGCCATGGAAATGATTCCAAACTGATGCCAAACCATGATTGACTATAGATTAAAGACAAAATACATGTACTAAACAAAATCAGACAATTTTGTTTCCTACATTCTAAGGATAAGCTATACTCTGTTTTACGTAAAATGACCAAACTTTACGGCATTATAAATGATGCAAAAACAATTATTTTTTTGTATTGTTAAAGGTATCTGTCTCCCTATATTTTTACCTGGCATGTGGTCCCACATGCCAGGTAAAAATATAGGGAGAAAGATAGTTTTGTATATTCTGTACATATGATATTTTCTGGCAAAATAAACATTCATTCACCATTACCCCACATATTGATTGGCATTATTATACATTTTATATCAGACGTAAATTTCTACACTGACGACATCAAGATTATTTTCAGTGGCATAATGGCGAACAACATAGGCCCTGATCAGACTGCGCATATGCACATACTGGTCTGGGGCTACGCTGGTCGCACACGTCGTAGGGTGCGTTTTTCTCAGTAGGTGGCCCATATACACGTTGTGCAGCCGATTTGAGATTATGTTATGATATCACTGACTGCTATGCTAATTCAAAATTAGTTCTGTTATAGAGGAAACAGACATACACGCTACTGTAAATTGTAACGTGCGAATATACATGGGCCGCCGGGTGACAAAATGGACCTTATTTTAGCAATAATTATTAAATTATTTTGCACATTTAGGCTATGCAGTGAGAATAGAATTAAATTACCAGAATATAATAATGATGTTAACGGCAGGTAGTATGAGCTCTCAACTGATGTAATGGCGATCAAGGTAGGCCCTGACCGGACAGCGCGGATGTGTAAACTGATCTGGGTGTATGCTGATAGCATGAATAGTAAGATCCATTTTGTCAACAGGTGCCCACGTGTTTATAGTACACAATATCTGAATTGGTGACCCTCGTTCTTTTTTTACATGTCATTATCGTCTTCACATGTTATCGTTGATGCAACTCTCACTTACTTCTATCATTTCTCTCTTTCTATTCACATTTGGTGGACTCAACATCGTGGACCGGCGACGAATATGTATGTGCTTGCTTTAGATAGATCAGATTTCTAATATTACTTTATGGAATTAAAACTAGGAAGCTTTAATGTTAAGGGTATGGGATCAAAACACAAACGGCTACACCTTTTTCAATGGATAAAAGACAATGATTACGATATATGTTTCATACAAGAAGCGCATTTCACAACAAGTGATAAAGCCCAGTGGGAAAAGGAATGGGGTGGTGATGGGTATTTTAGTGGGGAATACAGCAATAAAGAAGGTATATGTATTTTAATAAAACCGGGGCTTGATTATAGAATGAAACATTATGAACAGGTCATGACTGGTAGAATTCAATCTCTTAAAATATGCATTTCTGAAAAAGATTATACATTAATCAATATATATGGTCCAAACGAAAACAGTCTAAGATTTTACCAAGATCTCGATACATATATAGAAACAGTGGAAGTAGATACTTTAATAATAGGGGGCGATTTTAATATAATTTTAGATCCAGATTTAGACAAGAAAAATGGCATAAGAGACACAAATAAGAATATAAGAGAGAAACTATTGTCAATAATTAATAAATATGAACTACATGATATCTGGAGAATTCTTAATCCTAATACAAGGAAATTCACATGGCATTCAAATACTAAACCACCAATATTCTGTCGTTTGGACTATTTTCTAATATCTGAAAATGTAATTAACAGAGTAACAAAAAGTAAAATTACTACAGGGTTTAAGTCTGACCATTCTTTAGTATATTTTTGTTTACAGACTCAATCTAATGAAAGGGGTCCGGGATATTTTAAGTTAAATAATAGTCTACTTTTAAAAAACGGAATACCAACAACTAATTAGACGAAGTATTTCTACCATTGCCGAAATCAACCAGCATGCTAATCCAAATACTCTTAGGGAGATAATTAAAGGCACAATACGAAATGAAACGATAAAATTTGCGTCTACTGAAAAGAAAAAAGATTTAAAAATGGAAAATAAATTAATAGAGGAAATAGATAAATTAGAAGCAGACTACTCCAAAAAAATATCGGAAGATATTTTAATAGAATTAAACACCAAAAAAGATATGTTACAGTATTTATATGAACATAAAGTTAGAGGAATTATGTTAAGATCAAAAGCCGAATGGATTGAGGGTGGGGAAAAAAATACAAAATACTTTGCAAATTTAGAACGGAAACGGTCTGAAAATAAAACAATAACTAGATTAACGGTAAATGGTCAAAATATTACGAGCAATGGTGAAATATTAAATGAAGAAAAAGAATATTATAAAAAATTATATACGAAAAAAGAAGCTGAAAATACAAATCACAATTTTTTTTCAAATGAAATGATATGGAGTAAACAGATTATCCCAAGAAAATAAAGAATTATGCGAAGGCAAACCTTTCAGAATACGAATGCAGTAACTCTTTAAAGGAAATGAAAAACAATAAGAGCCCAGGCTCAGATGGTCTGACTGTGGAATTTTATAAAATATTTTGGAATGACATAAAAAGATATTATATGGATTCTTTTAAATTTTCATTAGCAAAACGGATCACTAAGTGAATTGCAAAAACAGGGTGTAATAACATTATACCAAAAAAGGATAGCGATTTATCTATACTTACGAATTGGAGACCTATATCATTACTTAATGTGGATTACAAAATTGCATCGAAGGCCATAGCAAACAGAATTAAAAAGGTTTTTACCAAATATAATAGATGATTCACAAACCGGATTTCTTAAGGGAAGGTACATCGGAGAAAATATTAGAACTCTATACGAATTAATGGACCATTTGAATGAAAATGAATTACCGGGTTTATTTTTCTTCGCAGATTTTGCAAAGGCATTTGATACTGTTGAACATTCTTACCTCTTAAAAGTTATGAAACATTTAAATTTTGGCAACGACATTCTAAATTGGATTATGCTTTTTTACTCTGATGCAAAAAGCTGTGTTACAAACAATGGTTACTTATCGGATTTCTTTTCAATAAATAGAGGCGTACGTCAAGGCTGTCCTTTATCACCTTACCTTTTTATTATCGCCATTGAAATACTATCCAAAGCAATTATAAATGAAAAAGATATAATAGGGGTAACAATTTATGATATAGAAATTAAAAACACAATGTTTGCCGATGATGCAACTTTTGTGACAGATGGTACAAGAAAATCATTTGAAAAGTTAATATACATAATAGATGAATTTAGTAAAATATCTGGTCTCAACCTTAACACAAAAAAATCCACTGTAATGCGCGTTGGTGCCTTAAAAAATGTAGATCTGATTTTCTGTCCGGATAAGAAATTCATTTGGACTTCTCTTAGTGCAAAAACGTTAGGGATTACGTTCTTAAATAATAATACAGATATCCACGAATATAACATCCTTCCTAAAATAGTAGAGTTTGAACAGTGTCTTGATAAGTGGAAACATAGAAACTTAAGTTTACTTGGAAAAATTACAGTTATTAAAACGTTTGCTGCTCCAAAATTAATATATCCATTAACAGTTTTACACGACCCTCCAGACAACATGATCAAAAGAATTAAAAAAAATTATTCGATTTTTTATGGGACAGTAAGCCTGATAAAATTAAAAGAAACATAATCATCCAATCTTACGAAAAAGGGGGATTAAAAATGTTAGATATAGATAGTTTTATAACATCAATAAGAGCATCATGGGTAAAACGAATATGTGACACATCAAACAGAGGCAAATGGAAACAACTTTATGAAAAAAAACTTGAAAGATATGGTGGATTTTTGCTCTTTGAATGTAACATAAAAGCAGAAGATGTAAAACATATAGCGGAAGAAAATAAGTTTTTAAATAATGTTTTAAAATCCTGGTCACATATTAACTATTCCTCCAGAAATGACACAGTATCAAAAGAAATACTTTGGAATAATTCCAATTTAAAGCATCAAAACAAAACAATCTTTTTCAAAGATTGGTATAATAAAGGCATTAAATATGTTGAACATCTATATGACTACAGAGTAAGGAATTTTCTACGATTTACTGATTTTACAGCAATATTCAATATACGTCAGGACGATTTTATAAAATATCAAAGTATTGTGAACAGCATAAGTCCATTATGGGCCGAGAAAATAAAAACAGAAAGCATCAACACAACTCCACAATCTACGTCGCTTATATCGAGAGTACAAGATAGCAAATATGTGAACAAATTACTATATACAAGACAAACACACAAACAAAATATAGAAGAAATAAAATCTCAACAAAAATGGACAAATGAATTTTCTGATGATAATTTATGCTGGCAACAAATTTACACATTAGCTTTCGATTGTACAATAGACTCAACATTACGCAATTTCCAGTATAGATATTTAATGCGTATCATTGGGACAAATAAACTACTCTATCGTTGTAATATAGTAAATAGCAGTCTATGTGATTTTTGCTCTATGTATGTTGAGAGCATAAAACACATGTTCTGGGAATGTATGCATGTGCAACATTTTTGGTCACAGCTTCGAAATTATCTAAATGAAAAAGACTTAACATATGAAATAAATTTTCGAAGTATTTCTCTAGGAATAACAAATAAGGCATTGATTGTAAAACAATTTAATTTTATAATTTTGTTAGCAAAATACTATATTTTCAAATGTAAATATGAAAAGCATGATATTACTTTCGAATCTTTTGTAAGTTACTTGAAAAATAGAATACATATAGAAGAAGAAATAGCGACAATGAAAGACAAAAGAGAACAGCATATTATTAAGTGGGGCAGGTTTAATATATAAAGTTCTTATAGGCACCGCACGAAAAATCAAGCACAACATATCTGTATATTAAATATAAACTACACAACTACACAGGTCCAGCAGGTGTGAACACAGAGAAAGAAACCCTTACATTCTTCCTTCTTTTTCATGCTCTATATCTTAACTACTTTACTCTCCCATACATTTCACTTTTTAATATAATATGTAATCATTGTATTTCATTTAGCTATATTCTCTTGTAAACTTTATAAAATGTACATGTTGTATTTAAAAGTGGAAATAAACCATTTAATAACAAAAAAAAAAAAATTTCTACACTGATATCAGGGGCGATAACCGT